>JAQIVE010001768.1:0-22969 GCA_034698285.1 Sminthurinus bimaculatus | reverse complement strand
TATATGGTGTTGGAATCATGGAAACACCATATACCAGAGGCACATTAGATTCTCTCATTCTCAATTATTTTACTTTATATAGAAGTCGGTTTGGAAGAGGAAAATTGAAATACACTTATTGTAAGTCAACTGAACTATACCATGAACAAATAGTTTTCAGCAGGTCTTCCTAAGTTTACATGTATTAGAGTATTGTCTATCTCTCCTATTATCATCAATATAAAAGTTCTGAAATTACACACCCGTAGCTTAATGACTCGAATAATAACTGTCACCCAATGTTAAAATAATTTTTAAAAAAAGACTCAAGCCACCGAAAAGGTCCTGGGAAAGTCGATTAACCATAAGTATGTCTGTATGTACATAAAAATAATACAAATAGAGTGATAGATGCAGCATTTATTTTATAGAAGAAAGTAAATGCTCGTTCACATAACGAGTGATTAAACAAATGGATCGCTCTCATCTCTGATACTATTGCAATAAAAATACAAAACGGAATGAGAGTAGTGAATGTCAAAAGTCAAACTAAAAACATATCGGGTGACACAATAACATTTTCTAGTTGTTTTTCCTGGTGTTACTCACATTCTTCATCTCCTGATTCTTGCTTCTTTTGTTACACAGTCTGACATTGCGAAACAAAAATACACATACTCACTTAAAGAGTTTCGGTAATAATAACTTCATTATATTATTATGATTTTGCAAATTATTTTTTTACGTTTTTACAGAAGAAAATGAAGCTTGTGAGCTTTTACTAATGCTTTATTATTATACCAAAATAATCAATGAAAAATGAATAATACTTATCACGATTTAATGATTGTATCATGTATAATTGATCATTCAAAATCTATGATTTACTGTGTACATACATAAACAAGGGCCGTGCATAGCATTTTAAATGTAGATATTACAAAATTAAGATTCCTCTAAATTTGTAAACAAATGGACTGTGTGACAAAACAGAAGTTAGTTTTAAGCATGTGCTCAAAACCTTGGACAAACAGTGCACTGTTTTCCAAGACATTGTTACATGACTCACTGTGTCAGCTCTTTGTATCATGATTGCCCTGTTATAAAAATTAATTAAAGTAAGGCCTTGTAAAAGAACCATATACGGGCTCTGAGGACAAAAGCGTATAACTAGTGGCTATTACCATGAAATTATTAGGAGGAAGCACTAATAATTATTATTATTTATGCTCATAATATGATCATAATTAGAAGTAGCTTTCAACATAAAAATAAATTGATCCGAGTTTTGTTTATTTTTTCAGTCCGATAAATTATTATCAAAACAACAGAAATCTGTCGCCGGTAGAGCTAACCCCGTCAAAATAAAAGATTCATACAAGCTTACATTTCAACATTGAATGTAACATGAATAAGAAATAGAGTCAGTAAGTTTCAAATATGCCTGTTATCATGCTGACATGCTATACTAGAAATAATGGAGCATCAAGAGCTCTAAATATACGCCCAGAAATACTGGAAACACTTTGAGACAAATGCCTGACTTGAAAAAAAAGTCAAATTTCAAGTGTCCTAAAAGTAAGACGGTGATTACTTTGCAAATTTACATATTCAGACTGCCGTGATGATTGAAAACCGAAATACTCCTCTCTCCTTGAACTTAGCATATTTACCGCACAATCACTCACCCTTAAGTACATACACCATAAAACCTGCCATGTATAATATTAATACAGTAAAAATACAGTAATTTACATATACACATACATATGGTGTAGAATTGCAAAACGGCATACGATGCTGCTGTTTTGCATTTTAAACCGACGATATGTATTTGTAACAAAAGCGATTACATGGCAAGTTAAGGATACTTAATATTTATTTGTTATGACTGTAACTAGCAGGAATCAAAGAGAGAGAATACTCTTACCCGTCGAGGTGGTGGTGGACCATGTCGTATTCCTCCACATTCCATCGCCTATAAATTTGTCATCCTTCCCTCCTTCTTCAACTTCCCACAATTTTTTTGTCGTTAGCTAAAACACACAAAAAACAAATACAAATTAGACTCTTCCATCCACAGATATCTCTAAATTGAAACATGCCCGAAATATACTTAAAAAATTGTCCACCTCACGCATGTATAACTCAGCTCTCCATGGAAATTAATTAGTCAGTGAAATTATAGGTATGCGTTTGCAGTGAATTAATGGACACAGATTCTCTATTCCCCGCTCTTTAGCCAAATGTACAACTAATTTGTCTGAAGTTAACTAATAACTAATGATATCCGATCCAATATTAATAGTTACGTTACTTTTTACAGCAACATGTATGCACTAATATGTGTATATGTATCTCCTTATTCTGATATTTTATGGATGACAGACAAGCTTTCAACAATATTATTTATACTGCTATGTTCTTATTAGTTTCTATCACCAAAAGTACTCGAAGTGGAAACGACCCTACATTTCATTTATATTATCACATTAAGTCACTGTTTTATTGTGGTATATATCATGATATACTTTACACCATATTCTAATTCTGATAGCATGTAATACAATGGAATCTAATGGTTCCCTACGATACATACCGGCGTGAATATTTTTTATACATTATATATCAAATTCTCAGTTAGTCAGTATCATGTAGAAAACCTCAACTCGTAAAAATTCATCATATTTTCCGTAGCACTGCGCTCATCCTTTTTTTATCGCACATAGACCCCAAGAGTTTTTCCATTTCAATATGATCATGTCAGTGTATCATCATCTTATCACAGTATTATCTGTTATCGTTAAGTATACTAGCAGTGGTACGGCAGCATATATACATAAGCATAAACAGCTTGCTTGTTCTTTGTTTCATTGTCAGGGAACAGAAAGTGAATAAGTCAGCAAGTATAAGAGTATCCAAACGTCACTCTTGGTTTAGGTGTCATTCCTTCATGACTACGGCCTAATACACCTTTACTTCCATTTTATTTTACAAAATACTTACTACTATCCGCTATACGTTCCCTTGTCTATCTCAGCTTAACTCAACTGATTAGTCCAATGTCAATGTTTTTTAAACTATATACAGTATCTTGCACTTCACTCCACATTTTCCTGTAGCTTCTAAGCATTTATTTTTGCAAGGATGCATATCAAATTAAAAACCTCTGAACTCCGGACTCAGATACGGAAGGAAAGATGACCATTGAGACATATCTATTGTCAAGTACTTATTTAACTGACTTTGTGGGCAAAAAAAAAAGGAAACGGCAAGTCACACAACTTTGGTTATTTTTGTCCAGACAAACCAAAATACACATAAATGTACACAGATACGATTTTACTCCATTATATATACTAACATGGAGTAACGCCGAGTAAACGGCAGAGGGGGTACAGCTTAAAGTAAAGTTTCAAACCAGGTAACACCCTTGAATTTACAACCCTAAAAGTCAATTCGTAGTACACATAAAGTATTCATAACACAACAAATTACCATGTACAGTTAAGTCAATACTTTTAATACACAAGGATGCCGACCGAATAAAAGTACCACTTTTCACGACCAGTTTATGCGAATGAAACAAATAAATGCATCATATATGCAATATGCATCTTGACCTTTCTAAATAAATGTAAAAAAGTAAAACAAGATAACGATAATACAGCCATCCACATTCATGTACTAATTCACAACTGAAGCTGAATCATCAAATGTTCATTTCTCTTCAATGCTTACAAGCAACTGTTAAAAAATAGTTTCTCTAAAGCCATCAAAATTAGCTTAAATAATATTAGCTTTTGTAATTACTGTACTTTGTTTCATATCCCCCCCCTCTCTCTCTCTCTCTCTACCTAAAGAAGAAGGAATAAGGCCAAAACAGCATAAAAGTGCAGGGAGAAAACAATAAAATGGGAGGAAAATTCTCTTTAACTGTGCTCCACTTGGGAGAAAAATAATAAGATGGAACTACATACATAGTGCATAATATACATTTTGATAGCGAATCTGTGCGACGGACAATTCCTGTGAAAAAAACAAAAAACGTATGTACATAGACAGAACTGATAATTTTATCAAGCGTGTAACGAAAAAATATAATCTATTTTTCATACGTCACATACATACATACTCAACCACAAAAACTATCAAACAATCTATTTCAGATCTGGAACGAAATTGTTTGACTAATTAATTTATACTCACTCCTTTGTTCCTTAGTTGATATCTAGTTATCGATGATTCTATTCAAACTAGTTTAAAAGTAAAAATAAAAGATTTTCCGAGTTTCAAAATATTGAACTAGAGAAAGCTCTAACTGGAATGACAATGAGATATTATAAAAGACAAGGAATTTTGCACTGCATTCATTCAAACTATACTTGAAAGCCAAAGGCGAGCAATTTTGTGAATCCATAAAACCAATTTCAAAAATTTTCTAGACTAGATTCTACTGGGTGACCGGTAGAAAGCTTATGCTTCCTACAGAAACAGCTTTTTGTTAAACAAAAAGCATTTTAAATGGTTCAATTTTGAACTTGAAAACCTGTGTTTTTCTAATCTCCGCTTTTTGATTAATTGGAAAACGAACATCAACTAGAGACACGCAAAATATCATGCACGTTGTCATGTTAAACATTAAGCGATTCATTTTGTTTATTGGCATTCTATATTCAGTATTCCAGTAGCATTATTTATTGATTACTAACTTCACGATTTGATGGACAAGCTAACTTGATACCATCACTCATAAAGCTTGACTGAATTGACACGAGAATTGGCATAAAATTCTAATAACCACATCCCACAGTTTTCATCGAGTCATCCAGCTTGAGAAAAAACTTTTCCAGTCACAACACTCATATCACTGTCAGCACTGATCACACCAGTCTACAGACATTATATGACACTATATTGCAGACGAACTGTCTGCAATATATTGTAATCCGGTAGCTCAAAACCACGGAGTATCTGTCAAGATACATTCCACTGTGTACGAGTTTTACTTTGCTTTTATGAATGAATGAATATACAAAAATACATAAAATGTATAGAGAACATTTGAGAACAAACTCCCACGCAGCTACGCAGTTTTTTTCAACATTTGTCTGTAGCATATATGCATCAACAACATTAATGAGAATTCAATTCATGTTGTATTAAGGAAGAGTCCACCGGCTTCACATTCATCAGCTCGTGTATAATAAAGTATTGTAGTAAACGAATATTTCAATAAAACATGACTTACCGAAAGAAAAAAGTAAAATCAAATTTTTTTAATACGCTTGATTATTGATTATAGAATACTTGGGTGAATAATGAGATTTTCATTTGATTTTCGATGTTTCTGTGCGTAAAATTGCACAGAATTCAAAGTAGTCAGAACTTAAAATTGCTATTGTTTGAAGATAACGTCGTTGTCACAATTTTGTTGACTTATCTTAACCATTACAAACGATGAACTACATTAAAAAACCAATAAGATGCATGATTACGAGGAATCTCTTATCTAACCGTTAAAAAGGATTTACAAAGTCACATGACCTTATATGCCACAGCCCAGCTTTACTCAATGTGAAATGGTTGTGACAATATAAATAACCCTTGAACTACAGTTCTTTCTCATATTTTGCAAAATTATTGCGGCTAAAATGCGGTTGAGATTCGTGAAACCATATCCATACCAAGATAGTCCCATTATATACAAATTTTGTTATATTGCTGGTAATAAATCATGTGTACACACATGGGCATGCATGTATATATACAATTCTTATATACATATTATGTGCAGTACAATTAATCGCTTTAGTACAAACAATTTTAAGCTCTACACATTATACATTTATATTAAATAAGAAATAAGGATGGAGTGATCTCAGTCTCCTTTCGACTGTATCGATATTGACACTCAAGGCAAGACAAGCAGCAAAACAACTGAGATGACTCGGAAGTACTTCCCAATACGTAAATCCAGCAAACGTTCGGGCAGATGATTCTCTCAATTTTATGTATTCATATATATTTTCATTGTGCGTTTGCTGATGTGATATGATTGGTTAACAAAATAAATAATGAAGAACGCCATCAGACATCAGACTGTCCGCGACCAACAACTTTGATGTACGAAACTGCTGCTCAACAAAGCAAGACAATTAGCCATAATGGTGTTCCTCAACGTTTCTATCATTGAATTCCCCAATATGTGACAACCCCAAAAGCGATCATCCTGCGTCAAAAAACCATCTTGTCTTTTCTTACTTGTACCATACTTTATAAATTGTATATAGGTACATCGCGGTCGCAAAGCAGCTACACACTTTAACTAGATGAAGACATAGTTTTAAAAGAATGTATATACCAGACATTAACATAGGGTTACATGTATATTATATGGAAGATGTTCAAGAGCTGAAATTTTTGCCTCCCTAACAACCCCCTCCATTTGACTTCGCCTTTTCCATCTGTCTAGCCTGCTGTTGCACACACGCATGTTTTACAATGTACTTCTTACTTACCAATACTTTGCATACGAAATTACAATATAATACGTTTACGTATTTTGCTACCCTGCCATTTTCCAACATAATTGTTTGTCTCACCATTAAACCTTAAAATAGTAAAAAAAACGAGCAGGAGCAATAAAAACACGCAGGTGAAGTACATCAATTTATTATGTGCCTTATTTATCTATCTAGCGTTCTATGGAAACTCTTCGCTATGTTCTGTGATCTTATTCTCCTTTGTATTAATTAACTTGAACATTCAAAGAAGTTGTGCTCTCAAACAAACAAAAGTACTGCACTAAGAAAATAAGCAAAGTCATCTTTTTCTTTATAAAACAAGACATAACAAATAACAAAAGACTCGGAGTAAACCACATACAACGACATTTTAACCTGGTCAAAACAGAAAAACACAGATCGCAAAAAATGTTCATCTAACGTCTTACTTCGTACAGTCAATTTGGCATTCATTCAGCATATTCCATAGAAAATGCTTAATCTCATATGATAACCTTTACATGTCTTAGCCACTGTTCTTAACCAAACAACTCAGAGAATAATTCTGCACAGCAAATGATACTACTCTTAACGTCCGTTCCATGCATCATAAACATCTAGTTAAATGCAAAGCTACAATTAGTCCTAGTTCCATGATCCCTCACTGCATATATTTTTGTTGGAAAAAGTGGAAAATATTGTATATAAATTACATTGTAAATTTCGTACCCTGCTATGTATATTTCCCATTTGCCAGTACCCATAAAATGTCTTGAGTTCTAGTTGAAACCACCATAAAAATAAGGCATATAATATTTTGATACGTTTGTAGTTTGTACTTATGCAAAATACGCAGCACACACACGTACCACGTATAACCAACAATACTTTGTTTTTAACTCTAAATTGTGGCAGTATTTTCTAGTCTTTTGCTTTTCCTTCCATGGCCTCTGGTCTTCATATAATAAGGCAGAGTGTATGGTGTATTCTACATACAACAAATAATAATACCACTGAATGTCCATACAGGTACAAATAACAAATATGCACGAATGCATGATTATCCCATGTAAATAATTAATAATAAAATATTCAATGTGCATTAACGTCTTGTTTGGGATGACTTTTAAATAGATACGTAGACAAACTGAGATAGAAAAGGAGAAACAGAAAAAAATTAATTATCATTCTTCAAACACGATTATTTAGATAATTCCTTATTTGAGATTAATAAACAAACCGTTTACGCATACTCTTAAAACCTACACCTCAACTCTTTTTAGCTACAAAACCCACAAGTTGGTACATAATTTGTAGAGTGAGCTCTAATTTCTCTGGCTGCTACTATAAAAAAAGTAAAACGTCTCTAAAGAACTTACAAGCTTTCGAATTATTCTTCTTTAAGCTACATACTTTACAATAACACATGAAACATTGTAGTCGAATGTATAAATAGAACCTGATGTGTTATAATAAGAAGTGTTCACTTACACAGGTCGAATCTTTTCTCAAATGGAAATTCACAGAATAAAATTGAACATATAATATGTAAAAATGGCCCTAATACACGCTTACTATTTAAAAGGTATTAAACTACTACTTTCGCCAGAGATTCGAGTTACTAATATCTACTATCATGTTATCTATGACACTTTTCTCTCCCTGTTCTCTAACCTATGGAGAATCCTTATCAATGACACAAGACTGTGAGTTTACACAGGTTGGAATCAGAGTTGGAGCTGAAGCTGAACGAGCGAACGAACAATCTTCATGTATCAATTATCTAATTCTAATTTCAATAATTTCTATACGACCATCTACAACTTCAAGATCATAATATTTTACACAGACAGGCACACACACAATGACAGCATGTGAACACATGGTGTGTGAAATATATATGTACATGTGCACATGTATATTTACAAAGTACACAGAGTCCTACGCGTTTTTTCCACTTGTATTCAAATGCATATTCACACAGAAGAACATCCATCCAAATAGTTATTGATATACCGTCTCGATTACTTTAGATCTGGATCCAACTGACTTTTTTCTTCTAAAAACTACATGCCTCTCTTTCTTCTACAGAGAGTTGGGTATTTTTTCCTTGCTTCGCACTACCATGCTCTCTGCGAGATAGAAAAGGGCAACGAGCAATGGAATAATACAAAACAAACCTATTATGTTAGAATATAGATCACATATAGTGCTTATAGGTGAGTATAATCAACTCCAGCACATAATAAAATGCAATATTCTAACATCACATACACTACATCAACGTTTCAACTATCTTATATACAATACAACTTTTATATTATATTAAATAATATGCATACAAACTAGATATGAGCATGGGACAAGTTATCTCACCCTCATCACGTCCCAGGCTCCGGAATTTTGATTGTGTACATGAGTTATAATTCGTAATTTTGATTCTGGCTTTTTTATGTAGGAAGGAAAAGGGGTCACTGTACTAGGGTTCCTTTTACATATGATAACCTTTTACCTGAGCAAAATCATGTTGATTCTTATGTAACGATTTAAAGACATTGAAAAGTAGAATGTTTTCACTGGTGCTTGCAAAGCAGTGCATTGCTTTTAATGTTTTAACTCTGGTGTTTTTATACCTATTTTATGGATTTGCTTTTGACTGAATTGCTGCATTACCTCTTTCGTGAAGTCAGATATTTAGTTTTATACTTACGAAAAATGTTAATATTTCAGACCTTCTTATTCTTATCGAGTACCTCTTTTTACTAAAAATTGTACTTTCCTATAAAGCTGGAAAGTGTCCGAACCCGGGACGGGTTGTGACGGGCATTTGAAAGTCCGTATTCGAGGGGGGATGAAAAAACCGGCCCCATGTTCATGTCTAATGCAGACAACCGCAGGCTATAAGCACTCATCGTATTGTATATAGACATATATACTGAGTACGTAGAGTACAGACACTATAGACTATGGACAAAGTACAGAAGAAAACGACAGGAACTTTAACTATCCACAATATTGAATTATATAAAATATAACAATACAATCTTGTACCGCTCTATGTAACTAACTTATATAGGAGCTTGTTTCTATGATGAAAAATCTCATACACACACATAATCGTATATGGATGCACACACGTATCTACCAACAGTGACTATATTCCACATTATGACACGAATCTACATAACATTACATATATGTTGCATTGCTACATGGCATGGTAAGCATATTATATGCGTAGATGTAGTTTACAGCTAACATAACAACTACTAGACAGTCTTGTTCAGAGTCTGAGAAGAAGAACCTAGGAATGAAGGGTACAAAGAGGAAGATTGCTGGAAGAAGAGTTGTGTCAACGTGCCCGCCAATGCTTTACCATGTGAAGTGCAGATACATATGCATCCAACCAAGTTTTCTTTGTGTGTGAACGAATGCCTGCCTGAGGAAACGCTCGGCCTTGTCCTAGCCATGTAGCTATGCATTATCTCTATATGTTTTATAAGTATACTCGATTCTTTCTTCGTTTCGTTCTACCATGCTTAATCGTCAATTCATAATAGCATGCAGTCAGCCAGCCAGCCAGCCAGTCATCCATCCATCCAACCATGTGTACAAGAGCACCTACACATACCGTGTACATATATATGTGTGTGCATGTGTGTTTTTAAGCAACTCTCCAGCGAAAAGGACAAAGAACGTGCCTACCTAACTTTGAACCACGAACTACCGAACTAAAAGTGTATACTATCAACACTACAACCTAAATAGATGATTTAGACACCAAATAATTTACATTTTACTTATCATACAATACATTTATTATACGCATACATGGACCAAATTTTCCTGTCTTAAGTTGCATTACATCATATCTATGCAAGTCCAAGAAATAATTAATGATATAAATGACATGTAAATCTGCCTTTAATTTAGAAATACGACCGGACGGTTTGAATTTCGATGGGAGATAAAACCTAAATTTCATTATAGAAGAATTTCCTTGTTGAAAAAACCCTTTGATTCTCGACAGTTTCCCCCGCCTATGGCTCTCCTCTTTGCTCCCTTGTAACGTCTTAGATGATGAAAACCGTTTCATGAGATCAAAGAAGATGTAAAACCATAACTAGGTCACAAATTACAAGTTTAGAACCCTCACTTTGCAATTCACGTATATCATTTTCAAATTCTTACAACACAGCCTTTCAATACTATAGATACATGATACATTATAAGCACAACGATTAACAAGTCAATTATCTTGCAAAAATATTATCATGACAGTGCCGAATTAGAGTCATACACTGATGTTTATTGAGACTCAATTAGACACTGTATACGTGTTCACTGTGATCATCACTTTGTTACTTGGCTAAAGGTTATCATCAAAGCTTCAAATGAAGTCACAAGTCAGACATGGAGAAAAACTTCTTCATAAATAAGAGAAATCAAAGCTAGCCAAGATAGGCCACATACATGGCACATATGTAAAAATCTTCAGATGATTTTAGCTCACACATATATAATATACAAGTGAAACAATAGATAGATAAGTATGTGTACATTTCCTTCTAAAATGTTACAGTACTCTACAGTATTTTTTGAGTCTATCATGTTGTCCTTCATGTTTTATTACGTCTATTCTTTATATTTGCTTTTGTATATACTTTTCCAGCATTTCCACAACGTGGTCGCTACACACACATATATAATACGTGGGGGAGAAAACGAAAAAGCATCGGAATCGTACAATACACATATTATTATGACCAGTGACTGTGTCCAAGTCGAAAAACCAAACGCAAAACGTTCAACAAAATAAACAGCAGAGTATACGAGCGAAACACAGAATAACATTACAAACATTAACATACATCCAAACTTTGAAACAGCGAGAGGGAGAAAACCGAATGGAGAGAAAGACATAGAAATAAAATAGAAGGGAGAGACAGGGGAAAGGATGAACCACGAACTCTCAGAGTCGGAAATTCGGAATCAGTCTAACTTTTCTCCTTATCGTTTAGACTAGTTACATTCAACTGAAATACCGGGGCCACAATATAATGCACAATGATAGACCCCGAACAACCAACTTGGTGGAGTTCCTTTGCCATCAAAATCGATTTCATTTCAGCTCTTTCTCTCTCATTCTCCTTTTGTAACATTGTATCAAGAGTCACAAAGAAGAAAGATAGAGTGAAAAGCGAAAGGACAGGAGTAATGCGAACAACGTCTTTTCAAAAAATTGAATCGTATATCATAAAAATAATATTAAACCAAAACCATTACAACAATAAATGACATTGCGAATGAGCCGCATAATATGACCAGCACGGCGATTGGTTAGTATACTTAAACATTAATAAATAAATAAATCTATTTACTACACATATACCCCTTGTATGCCTACTCCACATCGTATCCATACATGTACAATGTACAATGAATATTAGTTTTACAACATGGCATAACTAATGCACGTATATGTTATAATACATCATAAGTATCCGTTGACATTCAAAACGAAACCAAGACCTATCAAATGAGTAAACAATATTGTGTCGAAATCAACGTGCACGATAATACCTACTTCTGCTATTAGTGCATAATTTGACGAATTAATTATCAGTCCCTATACATACTTTCATACCTACTTCACAAATCTACGCGTGGATGGCAGCTAAAGAGAAGTGGACACTAATATAAAGGTCAACAACAGAGAAATGGATTTTAGATAAACCGTAGCAGAAGGCATTAACGAGAAAATGAAACTAGTCTCCTACGAACACTCTCTGAAACGTCTTCATCGTTGATCGTCAAGATTTTTGGAAGCTCTCATCAAAAACATGCAAATATACAATGCAAATGTATACACATATAAAATGGGTACACAACCAACAACTATCAGCTGTATTCTTTAAAAAATATTTTGTCTTGTAATAATAATATATGGACATTATACATAATAGTGAGTTGTACAACATCATTTCCCGATACTTTTATCACAATGACCATCTGATTGTTGAAAGAAAACTGTTTGTTGACGAAAAACTCTGCTGTAATTTGAACAAAACATGATGGAAAATAGAAATTACATTGCTTGGACTCGGTCACGATGTATGTAGGTACAAATACTTTTGGTACACAAGCATACACTCAGTATACATTGAATATGCAAAATCCGAATCAATTTTTAACATACCCATTCAAAGCAATATTTTTGTTTCCTTACACTCTCTTGATTGTTGTCAATAATAATACATTATAGATATGATTTCACGCCGGAGATGGAAAAGTTGTGGAATAAACTCAATGACATTTTTTGAACTCGACACACGTTCTTCCTACACAAATTTCTCTCTAAAATAAGCATATATTACAATAAATACAGTACCAAGGGAATATATAAATAAAATTCCTCATACATGAATTATTCAATCTAACAGGATTTTGAATTGAGTTGACTTTTTACAAATGTCTATCCTCTTATTTTTTGTACTTAAAAACTCGATGAAAACTTCCTCCTTCTTTTCGCATATTGGGTAAAAACGTTAAAAAGGAAGACACATTTAAAGTTTTTGGCGTGATCCATTAGAATATTGTTTTACATAGCTGGGAAATAAAACGTACTAACGCTACTTTTATTTTACGTGAGAATCTCTTCCTACAATCTCCATCTTTAAATCTCTAATCCATGTCCAAGGTAAGTTACCTTGTGAACGTTTCCCTTGTAAGATTTTCCGCAGAAAACATATTGCATTTCTGAAATCTACATATTACATACATACCTGTACGACTACGGTTCATAGCTACAAACCTAATACACATCCAACATCCATCTAATAAAAAAGGACAAGAGCAAGAAATCCAAGATAAAAAGGCATCTTTGACACATTGTGTACACATCACGTACTATTGAATTTACGAAATGGCAATGGGGTTCATCGCAAGTAAAAGGTTCATAACTTAATGAGGGGAACTAACGCAAATAACGCTATAAAGTAAAAAAATAGTACCGATACTAGTATCCATTTTCATTTTTTATGCATAATATAATTCAGGAGTGTATCTGTGCTACGCGTCTTCCAACATACGGATAAGTAAAATGATACATATAATAAGACATAATAATAGCTTGTGGTAAAAATAAAAGAATACGTATTTTGTATAGTGAAGACCGTTCAATCACACCAGAAATCAATGACTGAACAATCACTTCCTCCATCCTTGATAAATTTGATTACATTTAAATTCGAATTAATCTGTTTTGAACCGAATACAATCGTTCAATATTGATGCATAATAATGTAAAAGCTAGCATGGAATTACAATTTCACTCCAAAATAAACTGATTCACCACCTAATAGGCATAATTTTTCTGTGAAAAAGAAACGATACCCAATGTTGAGAATAATTTTATTGACACAACATTAAAATAAATACACGAATTGGAAAATAAATATAAAACAATAAACAAGCGATTGTATATACTATTTGAAAAATAAACTGACGACTGACGGCACTTCAAGCTTCAAGTTCAACTTTGAATGCAAATTCAAACATTGAAATCTCCTCACTTTTACCTAATGTTCCAAACTTAAGCAACATTTTAATTACAGCAAAAATTACCGTTTGCTACATCGATTAGATTAGTCAAATTGTAGAGTTTCTCTAGAATAAATGTTGAAAACAATTATAATGCTAAGCAATTATCATCTTCTTCGAGCAAGTCAGCCCATAGTTGAACGCCATAGGAATCGTTTACACATATTAAACTAAAATATTCAAAAACAAAGCATAATATAGTATGTCTACATTACATTGAAAATTACTTAATCTATCTTGATAGTTTATTGATGGAATTTCAAATTCAGAGTACGTTTTGTAAAATCAAATGATACGCACTGTTTAAAGCATCATAGTGACTGGGAATACAGTCGTAAAAGGTATGCGCTTTATTAACATTTATAAGTACGTCATGTACCGTATCAATATCAAAGTAATTGCGACTGTGTTTATCCACGACCTATATGTACAACTAAACATTGTCACTTTGATATTTCATCATTACTGGTTCACACACATTTGGATTCCTTTATTAACGGAAAATGTGTGCTGGTGCTGAATGAAAGAGCGCGAAAAAAATTTTTAGTCGATTGAACATGTACAAAGTATGTACATAGTGCATACATACACACTGCACACATATTATAAGCCACAGTCATAGTGTGGTACAAGTGACAATGAAGTTGTGAATAAGTTACTCACAATCAGTTGGTTGTATGTACATAGTACATAGTAATATTCTTATTACATATCAAGTATGTTTTTTTATCACTTGCGACTTTCGGCACTGGATCTACATATGTAATATGTATTATACCATACATAATACATAATGCAAACCTACAAGTAATCTGTACACATAGTTTTTTTTTTATTTGTTCCTATACACACAGTCTTATTTTCCTATATATTTTAATCCGACTATATTTAAAATACTTCATATTGAAATAGAAATGCTAATATTTAATATTTGTCTCAATTTGTCTCATTTGTTGTTCTAGTTAGAATTTACATCCATCAATAATATCCCTCGAATAAACACTATGAGGCATGTGAAGGTACTCTTCATATTTAAACAATGTTTCAGACTTTATCTATCCAACTAATTTCCACTGCTAATACAACAAATAATGAAATGGAACAAGCTCAATAACTAATAATATGCACTTCTTTTTTTTAGCATTTCCATTTGCATACATTTTTATTTAATATAGATAAATGTTTATGAACCAAAGAGGAATAGTCAGGGCTGCAAAAAAAACACGCGGGATTTTCATACATTGACTGTTGATCTATAATAAAAATAAGCAATAAATAATATATACAAAGTAAAATTTTCGCACCATGATAATATATCCCCACTGATAAACTGACCACAAGTATTATTATATTTTTCGACTTTTTATAATATTTAAGGAACCGGTATCACAGGAAGATTTTAAACACATATAAACAACGGATAAAAAGTAGGAATATAAATATATATGTATATGTATATACAGTAGATCAACCAAATCAGCCTGGAGAACAACACACTTGAGGGATCTACATAAATATATAATATATCAGATGCACACACAAAAACTCAGCTCAACTCACTCATTCACTCACGCAATGCAACCCAACTCACAAATATATTATACACATTCATATATATATCCACACAAACAGATAGATAGAAGTTGCTCGTTGTTGATGTTAAGATTTGTCCTGGCTAAATAAATGCAGATTGGTATATGACAATCAGAGATTTGCAAATCAACTAATAGTCTAAACATAATTAAGATTATATTGTGACTTTACCACGTCGGCCGTCAGTTCCTTCATTACGTTATGTCCCCAGTTTTAAATACAAAGATACACGAAATATACACAGGATAGAAAATACACACACAAGAGTACAGAGAATTGTACAAAACAGACTGACGCCGGCGAAGCTTGTCTGATATTTTTACTCACGAAGAACCTACGAGCTCCCCTCTTCTCGCTCTCTCTTTGTGTGTGTGTATCGCTCACTCTCTTACTCTCATCGTCACGTTGCCAATTCGCCCCTCCTGAGACTCCAACTCCAACGGGAAGTTTCCAGCTACAAATGTTCAATCGCTCTCTTTACTATACTCTTTCTCTCTCACTGGCTTGGTTGAGGCACCTTCTTCCTCTCTTTATTCTTTCTGTTCTCTCTTCGACAACTCTTCATTTCATATCTACATCTAGCACCAATGTTCCTTCAAGTACAACTACGCATAAAGAAATCTACTACTACTATTTCTTTTCCTCCCTACTACAACTACTTCTACTACTACTAATACTACCAACACTAGTACATAGTACAAAGCTTGTTATGTTTTATCTATAGGTATGTATGTTCAATCAAATACTATGTCACAACCCTATACATCTATTATGTCTACATCTTATGTCGATGGGTATAAAACCATGCATTTTATGTAATAGACTGACGATACAATATATATATATATATATATAAGAGAAGAAAGAAGAAAGCACCTTCGTATCTAGCTCACACATATAAATCTAACGAAACCAATATCAACCGATACCCAAGAAGTCCCAAAAGTTCAACAGAAAACTTCATTCTTTTGCCTACTTCCGCACCTTCCTCAAAAATAAAAATATTTATAACCGTATGGATGTACATAAGACAAAGTCCCCAACATATACACATGCATAGAATATGTATCACTGTACATTCTCTACCATTCATATGACTTGGTCAAAAGAAACATGGGGCAAGAGAAAAAACGAAAGAATGAACCACCATTTCATTATTGTGCCCATGTATGTCCAGAATTTTCACCACCACCAACACTATGCATATGGTATAGCATGATAATATCATATTATGATATGATATGGTCTGGTCGTTTCCCTACCGTAGACATTATTCTCCGTTTATAATCATATAATATTCCTTTCTTAGATATGTAAGCCGTGAACAACATGTGTGTGGTACACGTTTATATATCTTCATATATGTATACAAGTAAGTGTGTACCTCTTGTCCATATAAATACATGAATACATATACAGGCAAGAGAATATAGTATTATATCATTGCACGATACGAAATTTTATATTTACATGTTAAAATATATGTATAATATAAGACAGCCGTGGCAATACCGCATCTTTTTCCTCTTACTCTTTTCAAACCGGGTTTATCCATTGCATTATATCGGAGAGAAGTACACAACGAGAGAGAAAGAGAGGATCATACACACTACCCTACATAAATACTTCCACATTTGCTTTGCTTAACGACGAACGAAGACCTACGGTACTACGTTACAGTTCTACCACTGCGATCCGTGAGGAACTATCGCATAGAATATTCTCCCGGCAGATCACCAGCCCTGGTTCGTTCAATTGTACAGTCTGCCTTGCAATGCACAGGAGTAGTAGTTCTGTTTCGTTCTTCCTTTTCCCTTTCCTTCATTCTCTCCCTGCAATGCACTGCACTGCTCTCCTCTCTCTCGTCTCTATATTTCCCCCTCTCTAACTCGCTCGCTCTTGTTCTAGCTATGGCATACTCCGAAACTCGGAACCATCCCTCGCCGTTTCTCCCCTCTCCTATATGTATGTATGCATCCTATCCTTCTGGGTTCCCCCGTCTCTGCACTTCAAACAGCTAACTTCAACTACCAAACGGGGAGTGAATACTACAGAACATGCACTTCGCTTCATCCATACACTTCTATATATATATATATATATATATGTATACAAACATACATTACGTACATTGCATTGCAGCCGAGTTTTTATACCTATATGAGTTGGAGTGTAGATGTGGATAGAAAAACGCATGCCCTTGATCTACGCATTTTCATTCTATCCCAGACCTTCGTCTTGGTTTCGTCGTGGATTTACTAAAACGGCAAATAAATAGTGGGGATAAAAACTGAGAACAGTGGGCTCTTTCTTTCACTTTTGTACTTGTACTTGTGCAACTGGGTAAACTCTTCCAGTTGCCGATGAAATGCCCTGCTATGCAATACTATACCGACTTAAAACGGGTGATGAATGTTATGGTATGTATGATTGTAATTTTTTTCGCCACAGCATGAACTACATACACAATTGGCTGGAAGAAATCTCAGTTAAATTCTTACATTTATGACTGTCCTTTTCACTTCTGTCTCTCATAGCACTATCATCTTTACCCACTTGTAATGGCGAATGTCGTGGTTTTGGCATCGACGTCGACATATTTTTGCCTGCCTATCTGTATTTTGGTATACATATAAATATAATATACATTAACACATTCACACAGGTTTAGAAATTATCTTGGGACAAAGGTGATTCTTTGGTCTACAACTATAATATCTATGCTTTCTCCATGACGACGATATAATGGGTGTTATGTAACTCATTAATGTAATGTCTTTACATCGTACAATTAATTATAGTTAGGATTAATCATGCTGCCTTTGCCAAAATTTGATAATATTACATATTCTGTTTTTTGACGTTTGAGTATAAGCCCATCACTGACTATATATATATATATAGCAGACTTTCAAAAAAAACTAATAGTCAGATAGTTTAGTGCACTACGTATATGTTCCTTTCTTGGTCAACAAATAAAAACTTGAGGATATATTGAAATTCTAAAAAACAGCAAGCAAATCGTGCAGACCTTACAAGTTCCTACTTGCATATAGCCTTGGCAAATTTTCTAAAAATGATCAACGAATATTAAGGTAACCTTTAAAACTTTCGTTAAGTTAAGACGCAAATGAAACTTGAAGAAAACTGGATTTACGTGTATTCCATAGAATGCTCTTACATCTACCATTTCTCCCTCACTGTATCTCTCTTTGTGCGTCTAACCTTCCGGAAAGACTCAGAACGAAGATGGAATATACATTGTACATGTATGATCGCAGTGTAATGTATACGTTATACGTGCATAATAAATATTGCGCTATGTGTGGATTTGGACACGAAATACATTTATAGATACTTCCTATAGAGTTAGAAAAAAACTATACATGCTTTTTTGAACAAACAGCAATCGTCTAGCGACATTGTATTTAGTGTGTCCCACTGGTCTCATGTTTTCAATATGTTTTTTCAGCATTACCATGACTATTACTTACTTAAGTAATATGCCTTGTACCCTTCCTTGTATGAGTATTGAATATGTGCCTGATATCATTTGTATGCACATACACAGAATACACACGTTTACCTAAAGACGAGATGCGTAAACACATTATACATAGCATTATATACATACACTATGTATACGTATTATGTTATTCATAAGACACTGTAGATGCGTGCAGGTCTTCGACATGTGGAAAACTCCTTCCTCTATATACCAAAATGCATCAGGATGACGAAAGAGCAAAAGAAATAAAGAAAGAATAGAATAAAGAAATACAGAGAAGGGCGACCTAGACCAGGGACCATGTACAGGACCAGAAAAAGAGAACCTGATACTTGAACCATGGGATTTTTTCCCTTTCCAACCAAGAACAAGAAGAAGAAGCATTAGACGAACGAAGGAACGAACGAAGGAATTGAAAAAAAAGGAAAGAAAACTCGACTCAAACTCACCCCCTGTGTGTGTACTGCCATGCAATCCGCTTATGGGCAACAACAACAACTACTTCTAACGTATATACATTTTATTATTACCAGCAGAGCACAGAGCGCTGAGCACTAAAATCGACTTGTACACACATACCAAATTATATTAGGAAATATAATAATACTTTACATGCCGAATACAGGGCTATGATGTGTCTGAGGTAAGAAAGTATATACAACATAATGCCTACAATATGACGAACAAACACATCCACATCTGAAAAAAAGTGAACTAATAAGATCTAATAAGTGGACAAAGTAAAGTGTAAGATGCCTTACGATTAAACCAAAACCAAACAGAGCCAAGGAATGGAATAAATGTATGCAAATATAACATTAGTCCTTACCAATTTATTTAATTCCTATGATGTATAATACCACAGAATTGTATAGGTAAGGTTGGTAAAAATATAAACATGTGGATACACAAACATTGGTATGGTTCATTCTATTTCTTGAGCCTTTAGTACTACATGCATTCGAAGTAATATTTTATACAAGTACGTACATGTGGAAAGGAAGGAACAAACAACAACCTGGTTGAAGCAGGTAGTGAGTGAATTTTCATTTTATTTTTCTACCTTGTCCTCTTTTTCTCCACCTTTTCCCTTTACCGATCCTACGCATATTACAATATGTAGTAAGTTCTAAAGTTGAGCATGTATGTATTTTGGTTATTTTGTAATATTAGGCTGGAGGGTTTTAAATTCAACTTTTCATCTATGTATAGTATACAATAAATATATAAAAGTATCTATGAACTGCACCTATTGCCATGTCAGCCTTTAAAAAACCTACATTTTGAAAGTTCGAGTCAGGTTTTAAGAAGAGCATTTCTCCTATTGAATCCAGCAACTAACATGCGTTCCTCTGTTGAATAATGGATGAGTTAATACATGTACACAGAAATATACATGCATCAATATAAATCATGAGAAATAGAGTACGCAAAGACAATAACAACGTACGTATGGAGATTGACTAAAGTTCAGGCACACATATTACAAGTAAACGACAGCAGAAGCTACGAAGCTATTACGAATCTATCGAACTGATCACAACATTTTAGAAGCTATTATTGAAGAATCTTCGTTAATATAAGCTACATTATATGTATTATTAGAAATTGAACCAGAATCCTGTATTATTTGGAACTTGGAAACGCATAAATTATCTCAAGGAAAGTGGTAAAACGTTGACAAAAATCATAAAATTTACAAAACCTTTTTAAGTGAATCATTTTTGCTTGATTGATCCACAAAGAATATGTACAAACTACAAACACTATAAACCTTCAACGGAGAAATGGTGATGGCACAGACATAATAAAACAGTTAATATCATGCCAAAATTACCGTCAAAAATAATCCGAGTGTCTTAGAAATTGGTGACTAATGGATATTGTTCACTAACATAATATATGCACCATAATCATCAGTGTAGCATATACATTTAGCAAAATATAAACAAATTCACTTTGCGGAAACAAAATACAACATACTAAAACTGATCTCAAAACCCTCAAAGGACTAAAAATTTCAAATCTGTAATATATTATGATGTGTAAAATGGTAAAAATGTAGGATAAGTTTTCATTGTTTACATAAGATCAAAAAAAATTCATTGGTGAAAAGTTTTGCGTCAATAGAAACTTTTTATGAAGTACATTAACGTGAATAAGTAAGTTTTGTAAATTTGCCATCTTATTTTGAATGTCTGAAAATTCTGATCCTTCTATCCTATATCTAATCTTTAACGTTATAGTAGTATTGTAGTGCTGAGCAAAACTTTTATACAAGAAAGCTATGTATAATGTTATATGTATTAGGTAGGAAATAATATATCCGTACAGAATAAATAGTAAATTCTTGAAAACTCTTCAGGTTAGAATAATATGATTTATGTTCCAGAAGAATTGCTACTACATCGACTCTACAGGAGGAGAAAAAGATAGGATTCCTCTAAACTACACCACGCGAATGTATCATAGGACATGTAACTAGACACATAGCAGTTAAATAGATAAAATAAATGCGACAACGACAACTAGTAATGAACATGAGCATGCAAACAAACACTCTTAAGTATACGAAAACACCTAACAAGAACACAACAGTCATATTTTAAACAAACACACACACATACACTCAATTTACATTTGTCTCTCTTTTGATGATTCCTATGATGGTAAAACTCTTATTACTTATATAACATAATAATATAGAAATGGAGAAAAAAAAATTATAACGAGTATCTATTTACACTTTACACACATGCATCTTAAATATGTAGTGTGGCATCGCAAGTTCGCATCTATTGCTGTAATATTACGTACTTTAATAAACGAAGTATCCATTATTTATGCATTACTGTTGTTATATTATTGAAATAGGATGAATTCTACAGATACATATTTTAGTTCTCTCCATTGGCAAATTTCATAGACGGATATGATTCTGATATACATATCTACAACAAAGGTGATTAAAAGGACATTGGATTAATTTTCACATTTGGCTTTAAAAATAAGTTTTGCGTAACATTCGAATTTATCAAGAGTAACTCTTTGTTTTGACGATAAAAAACAACGAAACGTTGTAATTACTCTAGGCTCAAAAAAGCTAATAAATACTAATAACCAACAAGGAAGCTAAACATTTTACTGAGATTTTAATGGCTGGGAATTAGGAATACTTTAAATGGAAACATTTACGACATGCACGTGTAAGAATGACATGTCAAATAAATATAGTCCATACAAATGAAACGCCACAAACACAAATAATTAATTGATCGCGTATTCATATACTATTAGCTTGAACCATGTTGTCATTACTAATTATTACTATTTAAATCGTGGGGACAAATATGTTCCCCTTCTCCCAAAAATTTGTTTGACATTTTACAGCTTGACACGTTATAATTGCTCAAGTTTTTAAAAATGTATCAGCTTTGAATTGTACGGACAACTAAACGAAAAATGCAGAAACAACAAAGACATTCACATTAATTTCAACAATCAACAATGACAAATGATAATCATAATATTATACTGCCAAATACTGAAATGTTATTCAGCTTTCTACGGGTATTTACTTCAAACCATTAAATTGAGCATTGTAATTTTTGCCATAAAAACTCAACTTGTGCTGACATAATACAATACATAAATTTACAACCATTATTTGACAATTGAATGAGATACTGTATAGAAAAGCGAAAAATTATCCACTTGTTTTTCATCGATAACAATAAAACTCCGATGCGCAATATTTTTTCCGGGTTTCGGTTGTACATGT
>JAQIVE010001767.1:0-22969 GCA_034698285.1 Sminthurinus bimaculatus | reverse complement strand
CCTTTTGGCCCTCCCACCGGGGGGTGGGGTCGAAAATTTTCTAACTTTTTTTCGAAAAAAAGTCAAAGTCTTAGAATTGTCTGAAACGCATTTTGCACTACAAATTACTCAAAAATTCCGCATTTGGGTGATGGACTGACTGACACACAAACAGACACCTTACGTGCAATATATAATATAGAGTGATGATTAATGGGTAATTGGTATGTTTTGTTTTTAAAATCCAAAATTTCAAGCAACAGGCGTGTAACTACAAAATTCCCGGAGTAGAAGGATTTTCTTTTTCGTATGAAGTAAAGTGGCCCATTTCCTTAGTACTGACAGCTCGTGTGATTGTGTGCTATCAGCTAGTTTTTCGTCATTTATTCTATTGTAAGCACGTAGAACGACTATTATGTAATATTTGGATTCATGGCAAAGGATCGTCGGGGAAAGCTCTCTATTCAAAGAAGGAACAAGCTGCTGTATTCTCGCTGAGACAAAAAATGCTCAACTTTGTTCAAAATTTTCAGTATTACATGGCTTTTGAGGTAAAAATATGAATCTCAATACTTTACTGTCCAATTCAAAGTAATTAATATGTAATATGACTGACTTTTAAGCTGATAATTTTGCCAATATGCGGTTATGATATTGCCGATTCACTCTCTCTCTAGGTCGTTGAGCCAGCATGGAATGCTTTCCTCAATACAATGCAAAAGGTATCCAATGTGGATGAAGTCCTAGCCTGTCATTTAGAAATGGTCACTTCAATTTTGGACGATTCCATGCTCACGAGTCAAGTTTTGCTGGAAAAAATCAGCAAAATCCTGACATTATGTTCGAGATTCTGTCACAAGATTGCAAAAATTTTTGAAATGACAACGCCTGAGGCCAATATATATGAAAAAGTAGTTGCTGCCGACAACAAGTTTTGTAAATTGCTGGTGAACTTTCTTCAGGAAGTCTCATCCATCGCACAAAGTTCCAATAAATCAAATAAAGTTGGAAACATTATTCATAGGTAAATATTATTATGCAACAAAATGCAAACCCATTCAATGTATTCAATAAAACATAATTGAATCGGCGTGTTTATTTTGTTTTTGGTACATACATCTATTACTTGATAAAATTAAAATAATGACATGTCCTTTTTTTGTTTTGTTATATTTCAGAATGAACTTTAATGGATATTACACTACTTCGTTGGAAAATAACGAAAGTTCCCTTCGAAATTTATCACTGAGTCCCACACTAAGCACTGGAATCAAAGTTACACCAAAGACATCTAAAGTTAGCTAATTTTTCCTTACTGCTGCTTCTACTATTACTGACTACCCTACAAAATTTATTCATCTTTGCGTACCTAAAAATAAATTACGTACATATTAAGTACACATTATACTCATAATGATGCCAATTTATTGTATTTTTCAAATTAGTACGTAAGTAAGTAAAAGTAAGCATCTTTTGTATCTACAATCTACAATAATTATTACAATAATTACAATAATTATTTTAGAATTCGATTTAGAATAATTGAGAGGTTCTCGCTTTGTAAACTATAATTCGACCCTTGTGATTCTAGAAAAACTATGTCTTGGGTAAACGAATTAAGAGCAGATTTACTGTAAAAGATTTTTTCACAGGAATCTTATTTCTTGAACCCAAAGTCGAGTTTTAGTTGACCGGACACCTCTAATTGTTTTTTATAATAATTGAAAAAATGCCAAGTTTAGTTTTTTGAATGAAAAAAAACTGCGTGTGTTATAAAAATGAAAGTTAATGATGATCAATTTTGCTCGCTTTACACTTTAACCTTTTCTTTTTTAAATTTAACTCTTCCCATTCTATTCCGTTAGTTATGTCGTTGTAAATTACATTATTTATAAAATTATTATTGCTATTTTGTATTCGTATTAAGCATGAGGTATGTAATAATAGTAACCATGCCCTGAATATTTTTTGTGAGCTAACCTTTAACAAATAAAATCATTTTTATTGTTTATTAATACAAAAATGTATACACACATTACATGCTTAACTCTACAATCACGAAATTGAAAGGATGTACGATAGTATAATAGTTCATTGTATCGTAAATAGTTATAGTAAATAAATAATATCGAATTGATATTATCAGCACATTATTTATATAATAATAGTTCAATAATGAAAATATTATAGTAATTATCATAGTAAAGAAAAACTCGAAAAAAAGAAAAAAATCAATGGATACAATAATTATAAGCAGTGACCATGTATAACAATAGATCATCCATGCTATTTAAAATTAGAAAGTTCATTTTTAGAGCAAAGGCAAAAAGATGACGGTTATCTGTGCATAGGAGTAAAAAACTATTTGTTTTGTTGTTTAGTAGTCTTCAAAAGTTAAGTAACCCCATTGAAGGGATTGTTCCACAGTTGACAAGTACATTTTGGAAGTTTCTTCAAGGGCTTTAATGCCAGTTTCAAGGACTGTGTCCGGTACAAAAATTTGATGTTCACTTCCACCACTCTTGAAAACATTCACATCACAAGGATTTTGTACCGTCAACTCTCCGTTCAAAAGAGTTCCAAACATGAATTTTGCAACTCTTTTGGGAGTCAATGAATTAGACGAGTTATTGCTGCTACAAGACACTGTTCCATCGTAGACTGTTAAATTCTTGTCCATATTCCACAAAAAAAGAGACACTGGACTATTTACAGACTTGACCAGGATTTTACAGGTCAAATCAAAAGACCATTCATAGAGAGCCGCAAAGACGACTTTTTTGAAGTCCTCAACCGCCTTGTCAAACACAGTAGATTCGGTATTATTTGCAGACGGAGGACGAGGTGGTGAATTTGAACTCAAAGTTGGTACAGGCTCCCATTTCACCCCGAAATTCCAGAGTATAATGCAATGCTCTGTACGGAAAATTCCAATCTCGGAGGAGCATGATGGACAAACTGCTTTGATATTTAAAATTGTTTGGTCATAGTACTTGTGTAAATTTCTTGTCCCAGTGTCTGTATTTTCTTGGGGAGGCGGAAATATAATTTTGACACTTGGAACAATGGATGGACTTAATGCCCAGTAGCATGGCCCATAGTAACAAGACTGTCTATCGGGTGCACGTAATATAGAGAAGATATTAGAAGAGGAAGAAGTAGAATTAGATTGAAGTTGACACTGACTCATTGTTTGACTAAGATTATCATTACTTGCTCCTGCGTGACGATTTTCATCTCCTTGATTTTGTGGATTATCAATTGTTGGATTATTATTGTCAAGGGGTTGCATTTGCTCATTTGATACGAGTGTTATTGAAGTCCTTCTTTTTGCTGCACAGTCTTCATGCTCATGCTCACGGGGGTGAGGGGGGTGACAAAACCAGAGGTCATTGGCAGTTTCCTCCCAATTTGCACCAGGAAGAGGTCGAATTTTGAGGAAACTGACACTTGAAGCCGACTGTTGAGACTGAGGAAGAGGAGTAGTGAGAAGAAAGTCACAAGAACGGCACTGAATTTTGTACGGTGTATGTTCAGCAAGAGCAACATCATTCAAAGAACTTTTCCTGTAGAAAATAAATAGAAAACAATGCATCAAAATTAAAATCCTACAGTTTATATTTCGTCGTTTCATATAAAAATTATTAATTATGTGATAAGTATAAATTTAAAATGGGAGCTTACAAAAGATTTTTGATGCCTTGCTCAAATCCTTCATTATGAAGGTTACGAGAAAAAACTTGAGCACGGTAAGTTCCTGTAAGGCTATTTGTGGGTCGGATTGTGAGCCGATAGTGGCAAATATTTGGTCTTGCGGTTTGTGGAGCTTTGTTATGAACAGTTTCAAAGGAGATACTCGGTACTGTAATAGCTTCAATATTTAAAGATGGAATGCTGATTTTATCTTCATAAGCATCAATTGTCGTGGAAGAGGATAATTTTTTCAACGTGGATGGATGTGTAGAAGAAGAAGAAGAAGTAAAAGTATGAAGATACAAATGGACTACACCTAGTTTTGGGAAATGTTCTATAAATAGCTTAAATTTATCATCATCATCAATGCTGCAGTTGTTAGTTACGTTAGAATGAGAGATATTGTTCCGGATAACAAGTTCCGCTTCTGAAGAAGAACTCACAGGGTGAGACTCATTAAAATTGGTAGCCATATTCAATCAAGTTGGAATGCAACTTGTCGTCTTGTTTCACTACAAAAGGCAGCGTGGCTTCCTCGTAATAGTTTGGATGATTTTCAAGATTTGAGATCACACTTTGGAGCAAATGAGACTTTTCCGCATAAATTCCTATGGGTCAAAATGCAAAATGTAATGTATTATTAATAATTATGCACCTATAATTTTTTAGTAATAATAAATAATAGACTGATATAAAAACAAATGATAGATTCCTGTTTGCATTGCGAATTGGAAATCGTGTAATTGCCATACTACAAAAACGTATTATTGAATGAAATTGAGAAAATTAGAATCTCATGTCAAAATGTACCTGGTGCGTTAAATCGTAGTGAGGTAAAGTGTACGTGCAGATGATAATATGATGGCTGATAATGAAGATAAATGCGTAGCTCGGACTTCTTTAGGCCGTATTTTTCCTCAATTGCTTTCTACAAGATTAGACAAAGAAAAAATTAAGAATTATTATAGAATTAAAAATTAAGTATAATTTTAAATATAAATTACTTCAATTCAATTTCAAATTAATAATTGGGTTTTCGGTGCAAAAATATGGAGTAGTATGCAATGTAAAATGAATTTATAAACCTTAAACAGCAAAGGAATAAAACTTACAGAACCAGCGTTCAAAATATTCTTTAGCAGCGGTAGGTGAGATGCTTTCAATTCCCTAATTGACTTGATCCCCTTTGGATGTACAATAGCAACCAAATACAAATTTTCAACAGCAATTCCGTCCCACTTCAAGTCTGGAAGCAATATAAATCCTTTCTCCGGATCTGGATCTTCAAAGACGATCCGTTCAGCCTCTTTTTTATGCTCCAAAATATTGAATACCCACTAAAACATATTATTATAAGGAATACTTGCTATTATGAGGCTTTTATTTAGCTATGCGTACCATACACGTTGTGTGTAGATTGTAGATATGTTCAATTATTATTATAATTTCGCAAACTTTACCTGAATAGTAAAAGAGCTGCTTTCCAAATATGGAAGGGTCACTTTCTTATAAATATCCGGTGTTTCATCAACCAAATACAGAGGTTTCCATATATATTTATCAATATGTTTTTGTGTCGCAGGATAAACGATTGTCGCCTTTATTTCTATGAATGACATACATACAATACAATATTAAAATTTGATATTTCATGAATTTGTATAATCGTAACTATGTACTGCATACTGCATACAATATACACCATTCATTATGGACTCATCGTCAATGGTTAATATACGTACAACTGAGATAAATTCAGAAACAAATCAGCACAAGGTAAACTGAAATATACATATACTTACTACTTACAACTACTTACCAGATGCAGCAATAATAGGACTGCAATCATAACTTCCATAAATGTCGTTCTGAAACGTGTGTTGGAGGCTACTTTTGGAGGAGAAGAATTCTCCCAAAACTGCGATTTAAAAACAATCATATTAATTCAAGAGATCGCATTATGTGAAATAAAATGTATGCATAAGATTGAAAAGAACTGATGAGTGTCACTAAAATGCATATTGATAGTCAAACCTTCTTCTGTGAATGGTTTCTTATCCAAAACCACAATAGCTGAAGCTTGATTATCCTCAGAATTATCTAATTTGTCCAGAGAGGCTACAGTAGCTTCAACAATTACACGCTTATTATCAGCACTGTTGCTTAATATTTTCTTAAGCTCAAAACCTTCAAAGTGAAGAAAGGTTTTAACGTCCTCCTTTTTGACTTCAGACTCTTGTCTCAATTCCCCTTTCTCGCTCCCGTTAACTCCGGATTCAGAAGATTCATCCAATCTTGGCTTCTTGGTCTCTGGCAAGTCTTTTACGTCAGGCGATTCCATTTATCTATCATTTAAGGAGAATTACTAGTTATTATTTTTCATTTTTTTGGCATATTTTGAACCCAAGTAACAAGTAACTAATACATTTTTCCATTTTTATTTACATTTGGTACACACATTAACACATCTCGACCTATTCGATGCATGCATATACACATAGTGTATTATGTATTGTATTCGTTCAGAAAGTGACAATCGAAAGATGCCCTACTCCTGTCGTTGTGTTGTACATACATACTCTATGACTGCTGTTAAGAAAGTACATGACGCCAGTAAAAAACGGTGACGACATGCAGTAGTATGTACACATGTTTCGAGGATCGTAAAAGCACTGCTTGTTATTTATTTTTTAACTGATTTTGCACGGAGGGTCTCCTTTCAATGGAGTCCATTCGAGAGTAGAGCATTGTTAGTCTTTGCGACAATGGTGGTTTGGAAGGAAAAATCTCTATCAACTTTGAACACTTTTCTACCATAGAAAAAAAATCTTTTTACTTACTTAAAACTTAAAACCAACCAAGTTAAAAAGAATCTTTTTCTTCTATGCCTTTCTACTTACAAAGTCATACACTGCAGTCAAGTATGCACTACTACTATTTACAATTATTAACTTCAGAATAACATTCGGCTGCCATTTCACATGTGAGATTAATGCATTCAGATTAAAAACGACAATGGGCAACTTTGTTGACAACACAAAATATGCATTTAAAAAATGCTGAACAAAATCAACTTAGGTACTTTCCTAAATTATGAATTAAGTACATAACTGTAATTAGTAATTACATACATACACTGACATACACATACCTCCAATTCCTATTCCATACTCCGAACCGGATTATACACGCCTTGCAAGACAATTACTATTTGTTCTAGATTCTATCATACTCGAAATTTGGCAATTTATTATAATTGTTGAGAAGACACCGAAAGATATCTCTTTAAAGTTTTCTAGCACAAAAACTACATGACATTTTACCACAAAGCTTTATATTTCCTCATTCAAGATAAATGAGCAAACTATGTACAAAATACAAACAACGAATAAAAAATAAAAAACCGTGAAAGAGTTAAAAAAAGTATAAGTATTATGTAAGATGACCAACACCTGCTTGTTAAGATGTGACGAATGTTGAAGGAGTTCTGCCTGACTTGAATCGAAATTGTGGCTACAACCAGAGAAATATTACGCCAATTAAGTAACTATAGAGTAAATTAATATGCATTAAACACGACTCGAAAACCAAAATCACACTTCTTGCCGGTTATAAAGTCTATATTGCAGAATGTAGTAGTAGTAGTAGTGTTTTGTAGTAGAGCGAACTGAGAACGTAAAAAATGTACTTTTAATTATCCTTGATGTCAAAAATGAAAAGCGCGGAAGTCAAAGGAGGCGGGTTGTAACCACAGACAGAGAGAGAGAGCAAGAGAGACAGAGAGCAAGAGGAAGAATAGGAAATACGATACGAAAATTCCTGTTCACTTTTTCGTTTTCTTTTTCGTGTTTTTTAAATTAAAAATTGACATTTTAATGACGATTAGGACCATTTAAAGTTAATTCAAGTCAATCTACCAGCATGAAGAAAGAAACAAGAGTTGCACATAGTGATGGGATAACGGATGTAACTCTCACCCCCGATGGAGAGTAAGTTTTCTTTTATATGTCTAATATCCTACAAAAATTGATTTCACATTTCACATACATATTTAATGCCTGTCATTGTAAATAATGTAGGTCAATTTTAGGTCACTTGGTGTATACTTTATGCGTTTCGTATGCAAATATTATTATAACACATTTAATTTATTTGAACAGAAAATTGATTACCTGTGGTAATGACGGAGATGTTCGAATTTGGGAAAGTTTTGCCGATGAGGATCCCATCACATTTTCCGCTTCCGACTCGTGCTTTGGAATAGTTTCCAACTTGGACAAGGTTATTGTAGGAACGGAGAACAATAGCGTTGAATTTTACCAGCTGCCAAAAGGAAAATCACTTGGAAATAAAATCAAATTTACTGGTGCTGCTAACCATGTCGATATTACAAAAGATGGGAAAGTTTTGGTTGCTGGCTCCGCGTAAGTTGGGTTTTTTTTTCTTCTTTGTATTCGTTTTATTTCTGCATCGCTGTAATATTTTATATTTCAATAAAGCCAAAGTTGTAATGGTGGATTGTATTTTTTTTTCAATTTTAGGGATAAGACCATTCAAGTTTTGACTTTGGAAGATTCTTCGTCACCTCCCGTAAAAATTGAAGCACATTCTGGTCCGGTTTTATCTGTTGCAATTGATCCATTAAAAAAGTTCATTGTCTCGTCGGGATGTGATGGAAATGTATTCATTTGGTCCTTTGACGATCCAAAACAGTCGGTTAAGAGATGGACCAATGTCTTCCCATCGTCTAACGATATAACAACCAGCTCAACCCTGTGTCGAATGGCATGGAATCCTGTTACGGGAAAACAGCTTGCTGTTCCTATAAAAGACAAAATTATGATTTATGAACGAGACACATGGAACGAACTTCAGAGTTTGACCTGCTCAAAGCTAACTAAGGTATGCTAATATTCTTTAATAATATGGTATACAGAATTCATAAGTGATATACTTTTCAAAATGCGTAATACGCTGCTAATAAAAAATAAATAGTTACAAAATTTACTGTTTTCACGCAGCTCATAATTTAAAAAATGTAAAAAAAATTTACCACCATAATATGCCAGTAAACTTCACATTTAAAAACCCCTTCTCTTTTTCCCCTTGCATTTGTAGTTTTTTTCCGTCGTCTGTTTCTCCAGTTGTGGTTCATTTATTGGTGCTGGAGGATTCGATGGATTGATTGCCATTTGGGATATCACTAAAGAACCCTGCTCGCTTTTAGTTCAGTTAATGGAAGCAAATCATATAACAGGAGTCAGCTTTAACAATAAAAATGATCAACTCTTCTGTACGGACTGTGAGGGTCGACTAGTATGTATTAAAGAGTTTTCGGGGGATCAAGCTGAAGCTGATTCGGGATCCGCAGTTCGTCCCACTTCATCGCTATCTGTATCATCTAAATCTACATCCTCTAAAAACCAGGATAATGAAGTCAATGATGTGTTTGATGATGGTATGGACGATTTGTTTACCGGGGGAGATGACGATGATGAAAATTCCATTTCAATCTCAAAGATTAAGGCAGAGACTGGTTGGGTAGATGACGAGTACGTGGGGATAAGTAAGGCCAAGGGTGCTTTGAGTAATGGAGTTGGAGGTCCTTCAACTAATAATGAGGATAATGATGATGCCCGAAGTGTATCAAGTTTGGCTTCTTCAAAGATTTCAAGAATAATTCAACCTCCACCAACCATCATAAATCCTTTTACAACACCACAAGAACCATTTCAGCCTTCCTCTACGCCTGACCATTTAGAACATCGTTTTCTCGTAAGATTTTTTTTTAAATTTGGCATAATCTTTTCAATATTTTGTTCATACATAATTATTATTGTTTGATTTAATGTATATCATATGTGTATTCTTAATTCAATTAAAAATTTAGACTTGGAATAATATTGGAATAATGAGAAGCTACTCAACTCAAGACGAAGAATTTAATGAGGATGCCATCGATATAGAATTTCATGATGCCAATTTCCATCATGAGATCCATTTGCAGAATAAATTTGACTTTTGCATCGGAAACATGTCCACAGAGTTGGTGGCTCTGGGCTGTAGGAAAAGTCCTGAAAGTAACAGGTACGTGTAAATTCATTTATATTTGATATGTTTTTTTTTGCAAAAGAACTGTTTATTTCTGTTGTTCGTCGATGCAAAACATTTTAGAGATTAATTTAAATCAGGTTTTGACTCGGTTTGATTTTTTTTTCTACAGTAAATTATTCTGTCACGTTTTCTCATCCTGGGACTCAAGTAAGGATTGGACAGTAGACCTTCCACGGGATGAAGAGATAGCGGGCATTGCTTTGGGTACTGGGTGGTTAGTTGCTGCGACTGATGACGGCCGTCTTCGTCTCTTTTCAACGGGAGGAGTTCAAAAGTTTATCTACGATCTTCCAGGGTCTATTGTGGCGATTTCTGCTCATGAAAACCTTCTTTTTGTGACATATCATGGAGTTGGTGTGGGCACTGGGGGGAATCAAAACATTTTTTATTCCATCTTCAAAGTTTTTGCCGAGTCATCAAGAATTTCTCCGCTCGTCCTTGATGCTCCTCTTCCGCTTAGTCGAAAAAGTATCCTCGCTTGGATTGGATTCACAGATGAGGGAACTCCCGTCTTTTCCGACTCGAAGAATGTCTTGAGAATTCTGCATGGTCGCCTTTGGTCCCCCTTTTGTCACATGAAGGAGCACGTGACTGGGCATAATGGACATTTCTGGGTTGTGGGAGTGAGTGAAACATCGAGTCAAGTACGAGCTATTAAATGTAAAGGAAGTACTTTTCCAGCGGCTATACCACGGCCAACTATCATGATGCTGGATGCGAAGGTAATAATATCATTGTTTCTTTTTAGTATTATATTTGACAACATTACTATTGTGAGTATACGTTCAACAGCTTGAAATGGATTTTTATTATAGTATAAAGTAAAATGGTCTTAAAATATGCTATGAATTTTTAATTATATATTTTTATAATGATTATACATGTAGCTGCCTCTTTGCGAAATGGATACGGAAAAGAGTAAATTGGAAGACGCCATGCTTCAATCTTTGTGGCTCGCATCAATTTCCAAGAAAATGGAAAAGAAGGGCTATGATGTTCAAGAATTTAAAGATAAGGCAACTGTTGAGTCAAAGGAGAAACTCTTCAAGCTTTTTGTTGTAAGTCATTATTTTTTCATTAAAATTATACTTGGTACAACTTAATCGAATGAATGTATTAAATTGATTTAAACATGGATTAGTGTAATACTTTTGTAAATAGTAGTTAAGCAACCATAAGAATGTATCTTAATATTATATTTATGTGTTTATTGTGTGTACTTTTAGATGGCTTGTAAAGCAAATTGTGAATTCCGAGCCTCAGAGTATGTCTCGATGATGCCCTCAGCTCATGCAATGCAAGTTGCCATAAAATATGCAAATACCTTCAACCATCGCACTCTAATTGGGCGTCTTGAGACAATGGGTCGTAAAAAGATGAGTCAAGAAGGGGAAATTGAAGAGGAATTTGATGACTTTGAGTTTACTCAAATCGTGACCCATGTAGAACACCGACGACATGCTACAGTTGGCTCTGGAACAGAGTTTAACCATCTCTACAGTGAAGAAGAACATAGTCATACATCATATAGTAATGGTGGTTTCCGTTCAAGTAGGGGAATAAACGGTAGTCACTCCAATAGTAATTCAGCAGATCCCGTAATAATTGAAGATAATCCATTGTTAAGGAGACAAAAGGACGAAATACGATCCATAATTAGCTCAGTTCCAGTGAGAAGAAATCCCTTCAAAAAGGGACTCGCTCAACAAAATGGCGAGTTGTCTGCCTCATCCTCAAGTTTAACTCGACAAACCTCGTTTGGATTCTCACAAAATTCCTCAATGGATGAAGACTCTCAAAAATTCTCATCCTCACATTCACATGGTCTGGATATTTCTGATGACAATAGTAATGGTGGACTCTCAGTCTCAAAGGGAATGTGTAAAATTGATGTTTGGTCCAAGCCCAAAGAGAAGAAGGACACGTTGCCCGAGTTTAATCCCAAGGATCGTAATCGTAAGTCAAAATCATCATCATCATCATCTGTAGCTGGAAATGGGAAGGAATCAGGGCCAGGCGGAAAAGGTAGGAAGAGTAATCCATTTGAGAAGAAAAGTAGTAGTAAGAATTTACAAGATAACGATAAGGACAAGAAAAAACCAAAGCAACGCACACTCTTCGACATGGGTGGAACAAAGAAGGGTAGTGGTTCTAAATCATCATCGAATAATACCATTGAACTTGATGACGGTCAAGATGTTAGTGTTGATGAAACTTCCATGAATAATATTGACGCTGAAAATGGAGATTCTTCTAATAGTATAGATGCACAACAAAAAAAGAGAAAAAGATCAACAGATGATGATTTAATTGATGGAGAGACTGATAAAAATGCCAGAGCTAAAATTACAGCGTCTGAAGACGACGACTAACGATATTTTGTATTAAGGAAAACAATGACAACTAATAATATTGTTAACTTACGTAAAATATAAAAGTAGTTGTACAGCATGAATCATTGACTTGAGTAAGATAGCATTCAACTTTCTAGTTTTTTTTAATAATTAATAATTTATAACAATAACTTTATTTATCTTCATTGATTCATTCATGTAATAACAATTGACATCATTATTAGCGAATCATGTATGTGCCTCTTTTGAAAATTTTGGTGTAAGAATAATGATAAAAAAATGGGATTTAAAGTAACGTTTTAATGTATTTTATCATTATGGTTGTATGTAAATAGATAGCTCGTATTATTTAATCTTTTTTCACATAGTTCGAGGCTGTAGCTTTGTTTTGTGTAATTTCATTCCGCGCACATGCTAAAGTTCTACACTACTATACGAAATATATAAATATAATATTACTATACCATTATTCATTATACTTACATAATATGTACAATAGTTTAAATTTTTACACTTCATGTAGACAAATAATATCGTCAACTCGTCTTAATTATATCATAAGAAGTAATGAATTTAAAATTTTACCTTTCGTAATCATTATTTAAATAACATGATGTAAAATACAAAGTAAAAGCGTTATATGTTATGTAGTAAAGTAAGAAGGCAAATTCCGGTTTTTCGCATATCAACTTTTTTCTGTCGCGTTTTTCTTGAACGTCGTTACTGCAAGATAATTTTTAATGACACATGATTTCAGTAATAAATTGGAGAGCTGAATGAAAAATACAAAAATATTCACGATGACGAAAGTTATAACTTGTATTATTATTCCATTGTATACATACAAAAATCGTCATGATCAATGACATTGAACAAATATCTGTCTTGGACGAATAAGAATCATAATAATATAGTTCAATCGTTACAAAAAATGTAGGTTTGTCTGATTCGTTAAGTAATAAGTTCAACCTTCATATCATGTCAAATATACCCCAAGAACGAAAAAAGTTTAATGTTATTAAACAAAACAAGACTAACAGCATACATATTATGTAATTAGAATAAAAGCTACGAATGTATACATAATAATATCTGATAGCAATACATTTACATCCACTTAAATAACATGTAAATATTAGTTATGATGTACATGATTCTTTCGTCTCAAAATAACAACAGTAATAACGAAAATAATTATTCACCGAATAAAATGCTTCTTGTATGTATAGCAGCTTCCTGTATTGTAATAACGATACGATTGCATGAACTCTGAACTAACCTTCCTAATCTTCATCCATCGATTCTTCCTCGCTACTCCCCACTGGTAATTTACCATTCATTTTGAGTTTACTACCATTAACTTGCATTTCTTCGTCACTATCGTCATCATTGTCCTCTTTTCCTTCTTCGTCACCGCTCGATTCAGAACCATCTCCTGCTTCTGAATCGGAGTCTTCCTCTGAATTTTCATCATCCACTCCCAAGTCATCTGATGTTAAAAAGTCTTCAGATTCGGAGGGGATCGCTGTATCGTCATTGGCATCCTCATCGTCTGTGGATTCTGCAATTTGAAGTCAAAATATTATTACTTGCAAGGACAATTTTGATTGGCATTTTGCTTTTACACAAGTACAAAATCTCGACAAGTGAATACATATTACGGTATCAATATCTATACTAATCGTAAGTACACATTTGTTACATGTATGTATTATTAGTTCTTACCATCTTGATAGGTAAGGAGGGCCGTATTCGGTATATCTGCTTTATATTGTTTAGCTGCAACATGGCCTTTGATTAATTCAAGCTTTCCTTTTAGTAAACACATTTGTGGGTATAAGATTTCACGAGCACGAAGAAGTGACATAAGTGGTCCCATGAGCTCATCGTTGGAAGGACAAGACATTAAATATGATGAATGAAATTGAAAGACAGCTCTCAGCCATTTTAGTACACTATGATTACTGTAAAAAACAAACACGGAAACAATGGTAAACGTTTTTGCCTTTAAACTTTAAACGCATAATATATGCAAGTACAACTTTTAACTTATTTCTATGAGCCATTATCCATTATGTAAAAAGTTTATAAATATTATGAATAACTGTTTTACAAAGGTAAATGAATAAAAAAAACCCTTACATTTGAGATTTTCCTGTTAGTATAATTTTAATTTCTTGAAGTAAAGGTAAAACAAGTTCAACAGGAATACTTCTCACTGTATTCATAATGATTTTTTCGTCCCACCGGTACAGAACGGATTGTAAAATCTTGGAATCTTTACTGTGTAGACCCTATTTAAAATAAAAAACCGAGAACATTATATTATGCAATGCTGAACATAAAATGATAAAAGTTGACTTTAAACTGTCCAAGAAAAAATCCGTTTGTTTGCACTAAAATTTAAAATCCTTTCATACCTGACTGAGAAGATGTGCCAAGTTTTCTCCTTGGGGTAATTCACTTCGTACGGGAGCATCAATAGTTAAATTGGTGAGTCTCTCTTCCATTGGAAGCTCTCCACTATCTACTTCAACTCCTTTGTCATCAGAAGTAGAACTATCTTGTTTCCTCTTTTTTCCTGTCTTACTCGGAGTTTTATTTAGAGTTTCTGTTCCCGGCTGCAAATGTTTAACGTCATTTGGCACTTGAATACGTTCTTGTTCCTCCTCTTCTTTTAACTTACTTTCTTTAGATTTTTTCTTAGATTTAGATTTTAAAGATTTGGATAATTCTCTAGTCAGAACAGTGTCAGGTTTTAGGGAAGACAAGAGTAAATTTTCAAATCTAAGTTTTAACCAGGTTCCATAAGCAGCACAAACAGACACATTGGCGCTTGATGTATCTGTTAGGAAACCCTCTAAAAATGGAATTATTTCAGAGCTGTCATCCCCCTCTGGCCCATCCAATATTTTAACTACAGATGTGGGCACAAGAGGTTTTTTAACACGGCCATTCAATTTATGTTGAAACAAATGGAGAGCTCCTTTTTTAGTTGTCACCACAATGAAAGCAGTCCCATTCGTTGAGGTAAAGACATTGCAATTTTGTGGAAATTCCGGTACACTTAATGTTGCTAGCGATTTCGTAACTGACCCACTGTTTGACTGAGGATTTTGCCTATTGCACAATAAAGCAAATCGGTAAAGTACAATAATAGCCTTATTTAAATTTTAAATGCTAATCGAAGAGTTGTATTTTTTTACATCTCAAAGATAAGCATCCCACATTTCTCTAGTATGGTATGGTGTTGTTTATTGTTTAATCATGATGGTAAAAAAAATTTAAATGTTTTTACCATATGTGTAGATTTCGATCATTATGGCTCATTGATACAAAATATTCGGTAGTTGGGATGACTGCGAGATGATTAATTTGTCCCGGATGACCAGTGAATGAGGCTATTACGGTCTTAGTCTTTAAATCCCATAAACTAATACTTTGACCTGCTACTAATAAATTGTTGTTGATTGCTTGAATAGAAGTTAAACTCTCATTTCCAATAGTCCATTCACTGTTGAAATCAAATGAGTAAAAAAATTACATTAATTGGTATAGTATAATTACGACACTTAACTAAAAAACGTGGCGCATTTTACATTTTATTCTACAACAACTTTATTTTCCCGTTTCGTTTTTAAATAAATAAAAAAATGATGATTCTAATTTAATTATAGTAATTTGTTTTACTCTGCGACAGAAGCCTTTTCCGCATCCCATTCATGAACTCGACCCGCCTCTCCACACGTATAAACGCACAGTGTGACATCACTCCAAGTCACACCGTTAACACTTGAGCAACTCGATGCAGAAGATTGTGTCAAGGCTTGTGATTTTGTCACATCATAGAATAAAAGTGATCCTGCTGCCGTACCCAGTACAACAACATCTCCAGAGAAGATTCGTTTCTTTTTCTTCTTTTTTCCTTTCTAAAATAAACAATAGGAAAAGACAAACGATACATAGTTATGTGTATCATAATTTAGGATGGCAGTTCATAAAGTTAAATAATGGTATCAAACATATAACATATAAGACAAAATCCTTTGGTGAAAAATGAAAGTCGTGGAATATCAAATATACATTTAATATTTAATACATGTATTTTTGTTTTATCTCATAATATGTGGCACTAGTATACCTGAGCAACTTCTGAAGGTTCCGGGGCCCAATCTAGGCAAGTACAAGTTGCTGATAAATGTGATGATGGAATATATTCTTGAAGCAATTTATTTGTTGCAGTCTCCCATATCCTCAAATGTCCATCTGTACCACTGACGGCTAGGAATTCACCACTTGGCGAAAATTTTGTCACTTGCATGATCTCTCCTCCACTTAATATGTATGTAAAATGTAAAATGAGTCCTTCAAATTCTACGATAATAATCGCAGAGTTTGTATAGTAGTATATTTTTTTTACGCAATATCGGTTTTTAGAGAAGCCGGTCTTCGTATAATCTATTCATCTAATTTAAATTTCAAATTGCGGTCTGAAATCGGAATCACTTTTTTCCAAAAAATGAAATATTACGTATAAAACGTATAACTGTAATAATATGCAGGTACGTATTAAAAATTCGAAACAATTTATTAACAGATACCTCCACACTTTAAATTAAAAACCATGAAATAGAACAGAATCTTACGCACAGTCGAATCAAAAGCAACACTATTAATTCGTGGATTTCGAAACGTCAGGTGTCTTTTCGAAATGTTTTTTTTTTCAAAAACTTTAATTGTGATTCTTCGAAAACCTCTCTCTCCTTTCTTTTACACGAACAGGAACCGTGTTGATAAAACACGCTGTTTGGACTTGTCCTCGTTTCTCTTCAAGGGAATACATATCATTTCATTAACCATGCTGGTCTCTATATTTTCAAGCGTGCCTCAAAAAATCCATCTTTAGCTCTATGAGTCTGTTTTGGCATGGTCTCTGGTCTTTCGTCGAGTGATATGCATGCATGTGTGTGTATTTTACTATAAAAGCGAATCAAATAGAGAATTTTGCCGAGTGTAGAAGAAGTCGGAAAAGTGTCTCGTCAGTTAAGTTTTTGATTATTTTGTAAAAAGTTTTAATAACCTTTCAAACAATCATCATAATTTGCACTAGTATTAGAAGGACAGTTAGGCAATTCAAGGAATTAGTTTGAAGCGACAGTTACTTACTTTTTATAAAAGTATTTTTGTGCGAAACTAAAGTCGTCAAAAAGTAGCATCAGAAAATCGCAAGAATCCAAGCCAATATACATACAGAGATACCAAGAAGAAGATAAAGAAAGAGAAGAGGAGGACAGAGAGAGAGAGAGAGAGCAGGAAAGAAAGAACAAAAGGAAATTATTATTGTTATAACTTTTTTTGTGTATTTTTAATTAAATCTTTCGATGGAGGTTGAAAACGAAGATTTAGCCGCTGGACCCATCCAGAATGGAGGAAGTGGAGATGTTAAGAAGGAGAATGTGGCTGTAGATGAAATGACGTCCAAAGATTATTACTTTGATTCTTACGCTCATTTCGGGATCCACGAGGAAATGTTAAAGGATGAAGTTAGAACGATGACCTATCGTAACTCCATGTACTATAACAAGCATCTCTTTAGGGTAAGTTTATAATATGAAAAATCATTAATCATTAAGCTAGATCAGGTTTTTTATTTACTACTTTAAAAAAATGCAATTCACGTTGTGCAGCATGATATATTATTATGTATTATGTACATGTACATACTACTATAGTATTACTACACACCGCTTATTTTAGGAGCCTCGAGTTTTGAGCTCTATTATATTATATGAAAGCTCATGCGAATAGCTTTTTCGTTTAGGGAAAGTAATAATATAATATTGTTTTTTTATATTAACGATACCTAGATATCCCAAAAAATTCTCGTAATAATCTGCAGTGATTATTGCTTTTTATAGACCAAAATAATCTGCCTTTGATTTGTCCATGACTTTTTTTTTTGCTGTACCTTGTCCCTTCTTTCCCTAGATATTATTGTATGAAATTGTATTGTTGGCATATTATTGTAGTGTCGTTAGTTATCAGGGGTATCATGTTGACACAACTGATGAAGTTATTAATAAACCAATAAACCCATGTACATACTATGCACTATATAGCATGAGGGAATAAAAGTACAGGAAGGCTAATATTGCTATCATCTGTCATATATAAAGTAGGCTTTATCTAAAATACATAGGCGTACTTTATTTAATGTTAATCATTGTCATTATTGCTAATGCTGTTATTATTACTATTTATTCAACAGGGAAAAATTGTCTTAGATGTTGGATGTGGTACTGGAATTTTATCCATGTTTGCAGCAAAAGGTATATCACTTGAATATCGCTTACATTATGCTGTATTATATTGTTATACTGAAATTATTTTTATTAATGTTCATCGTTGAAAAAAAATAACATCAGCGGAAGTTAAGCAATTGACTAAGTACACACTACATTTTTGTGTTCATTTTGTAGCTGGTGCGGCTCGAGTGATTGGTATTGAGTGCTCTAACATTGCTCAACATGCTGAAACTATAATTAAAAATAATGGTTTGGATAAGATTGTCACAATCGTTAAAGGTAATTTTTCCATCTTGTTTTTGTCTCGTGTAATTTTTCTTCAATATTTTTAAATTTCATCTAGAAGTATGTAGTATATTATTTATTATTATGTCAGCATATTATTTATATTGGACATCTGACGTGCTGGCATTTTTTCGTTTTGTATTTAAAGTATTTCATTAATGATGTTTCATGATTTTGTTTTCAATGTTTTTTCTACTTAGGGAAAGTTGAAGAAATCGAATTACCTGATGGCATTCAGAAAGTAGATATAATTATTTCTGAATGGATGGGTTATTGCCTGTTTTACGAGTCCATGTTAGAAACTGTTTTGTATGCGCGTGACAAGTGGCTAGTAGAAAACGGCATGTTATTCCCCGACAAATGTAAGTTTAACACCTTTTCCACAACATGCATTATACTGATGACTGTGCCTTATAAGCAAACACAGATGTACTTAATACGACAATACTTTTAACATTTAACAACATTTTCCATTTACGTGGCTATTATCTTCGACTCCTCCATTAGTTGTGTGCACTAAACAAAATTCTTTACAATTTTTCATTTTAGGTTCACTGTATATCACAGCTATTGAAGATCGTCAGTACAAAGATGATAAAATCCATTGGTGGGATGATGTATATGGTTTTGATATGAGTTGTCTTCGTCAAGTTGCTATTAGGGAGCCACTGGTCGATGTTGTCGATCAGAAAATGGTATGTAGAGAAATATTTTCCATTCATTATTTGTATTTGAAATTCGAAAGCATCTGACTTATGTCCGATTATTGTTTTTTGATGTTGTATCGGTGATTGGTAATATCTAATAAGAATTATAATACATTATCTGACTGGTTTTAATTTCATTTCGACTTTACTAGGTTGTAACGAATCATGCGCAGTTATTAGAAGTAGACTTGAACACATTAAGAAAAGAAGATCTTTCCTTCGATGTTCCTTTCCGTCTTGTCGCTCGTCACGATGACTACGTCCATGCCGTCGTCACTTTTTTTACCGTCGAGTTTTCCAAATGTCACAAGAAGACTTGGTTCTCCACAGCTCCTGAGGCTCCCTATACTCACTGGAAACAGACTGTTTTCTATTTAAATGAGTATGCTACTTGTAAAAAGGTAAGATATATAAAATCCTACAAAATATCAATTTTGTGTTCAATATTGTTTTTATATAATGTTGTAATCTCAAAAACGTGCGAGGTGCTGAATTTTATCAAAATATAAATTGAACGCTATGTTTAATTTTGTTAATTTTATTGCTCCCTAGGGTGAAGAAATAACTGGAAGTTTCGCCCTGAAACAAAATCCGAGGAACAATAGGGATCTCGATTTCAAAGTTAAATTGTAAGTAAAACCTTTTGTCACCATCAGTAAAATCTATTTTTCATCACTGTATAATACAAACGAAGTTTTTATAACCTTTTTCTAATGACGACAATTTCGGTATTTTTAATTACAGTGACTTTGACGGAGAACTAAGTGCAGTTCATGAAGTAAATAGTTACAAGATGAGATAAATAAGTAATTAAAATCATTAATTATTTAATAATTAAGGGTGTTAATTGAGTGTCACCATCATCAATTAATGAACACTCATTTAACTACCTATTAAACTCCATAAGAATATAAGGATAGTAAGTAAAAAAAAGTTCCGTTTTGTTTTTTCCAATATCTACTTGTATGAATGTTTTCTTTTAGAACTAATCATTTCTATATGATGATACGATATAAGAAGGTATAAAAAGGTTTCAACAAAAAATTCCTCTTACTTAAGTTATACATTATTCCGATAGCATTGAATTTCATAAATTTATAGGAAATGTTATGAATTAACTTACCAAAATGATAAACGACATAAATATTATGTAAGCAGCATTATAATATATCATTAATATATAATGTTGTATAATATTATCTTATAATTTCCCGATTCTTTTTTCTCACTATTGTCAGTATCTCTGTTATGGTCGTTTTTTTATGTAACCGGTTTTAATCTCCGAGATACTTAGATCTTAGATGTCTTTAATTAAACTGTAAGGTAATTCAATCGTTACTTGTTAAGGCGTAGGAGAAAGGTGAGCATAAACTAATTATCATCGATGTTGAAACCTGGGTTTCAAAATGGGTAAATTAAAAATTTTAAAAAAATTAGGAATAGCGTTTGGAAACCAGTCCAATGAATCCCGATTAATCTGTTTTCATTATGTATAACGAAGGATAATATACAAATATGTAAAACAAACCTAGTTGTAAAACTACAAACTACATACTACATACCATAAAATTAAAATTACTATATATCGTAATTTTACTTGAAATTTTACTTGCATAGTAAAAGAGTAACTTGTTTTTTTTTGCCAAGTATTTGTTATTTGTTTTCTCGTAAAAAGATCCGGTCAACTATGGACTGAAAGTGCAGCAAGCGTACATTGTTTTAAGTAAGATAGTAATGGTAATAATGCTATACTCTCTATGTTACTATTATTATTATTATTATTATAACAAATAGACTTTTTTGTAAAGAAAGTGTTTATTACATAATAGACTCTTGTCATTGAAAAACATTAAAATATTTGTCTTCTCATATACATACATTGTATACTTTAACAAGGTAATTTCTCAAATTATCATGAGTATAGGTACATTTTATTTAGTAATGTAACGTTTTACACAAGCATATTATTATTATTATTTTAACTTCATATTATTTATCTTATCATCATAAAAATTAATTATATATGCAAATAAATGAACATTTTCGGCACGCTTTTACAGTACATAAAATTTTAAAATTACTACCTACGTCACGTCCTGTAGTTTACAAATAATGCAACACAGTTATGATATTATACATTTATAGGTACATACGTTTCATGAAATACATTCATTCTATGAAATAACAAAAGGCGTATCATTAAGAACTTTTTGAAAAACTTGATGTTTCAGAAAAACATACCGAGGAAATACGAGTTTGTTATTACGTGTACGAGAAAAAAAGAAAAGAGCATTTAAATAACTAGGGTCTCGGTCGGCTGTGATTTTGTTGATTTTGAATTTGGAGTCTTGCTGTTTTGAAATCTGTGCGTAGCTGTACAAAAGCAAGTCGGATCGAAGGGTCAAGGCATGTCTAAGATTCACAGAACAAAACAAGAACAACATTAGACATATTAGCAGATTTTCAAGGGCTTTTAAAAGTATCTATGTACTTGCACGTGAATTAGCTCACCAGTTCCTCTCTATTAAAGTATTGATTCAAATCCTTAGGAAGCACCAACAGGAGATTACAAAGAGCATGCAATGTATCAAACAGCGTGTTGAGTAATGGAATTTTAAATTCTTTAATGCACTTTCGGTACTCTCCAACATCACAGATAACACTAAAGGCTCCTACAAGTGGTAAAACAAAGGATAAAATTAGATGGGGGACAAGAAAACGTTAGGTCATATTATACTTATAATAACATATAAAACAGGGTAATATTGAGACCTTATCAATAATATTAGGGGTATCGGAAAGTTTTTTCGTTTTTCTCATCAGTATGATTTGTGAGCTTATTGCGACTTATTTGTGAAGTTAAAAAAATTGTTTTGTATTGTGATTGATCTGTGCTACTTTAAGCATCCAATAGGTGTTTTTATTTTCTTATAGAACCCTTGCTTTCAAAATAACAAAGAATTTCTATTAAAACATTTTTTACAGTGTTTAATGTTGTATGAGTTTCATAAAAAACATTCTGCTACAGTTGTTACAAAAAACATTTGCGACATTTATGGTGATAAACTAAGTGTACGCACATGTTAACAGTGGTTTAAAAGATTTAAGTGAGGATATTTATGTCTATATGATGAAGCTTAATTAGAAAGGCCTACTAAAGTGGATGATGCAGTTTTACTTACAGAAATTGAAGAAAACCTAGAATTAATGATTCAGGAACTATCTAACAGACTTCAGTGTCTTTGGTCAACAGTACAAGAATATATGAAAAAATTGGAAAAGTTTGGAGAGAAGATGATTGAGTACCACATGAACTTACAGAAGAAAATAAAGCGGCTCGAGTAAACATGTATATTTCACTTAAGATTTGATTATCTGTAGATCCTTTTTTAACATGAATTATTATAGGTGATGAAAAATGGATCCTATACGACAAACGTAGTAAACAGTGGTTATCATTAAATCAGGTAGCCAAACCAACTCCTAAGACCTGCTTGACCATTTAAAAAGTATTGCTTTGTGTCTAGTGGGA
>JAQIVE010001766.1:0-22974 GCA_034698285.1 Sminthurinus bimaculatus | reverse complement strand
TTGTCACAAAATACGTTAGTGGGAAATTTCCCTCTTATGTGGTTAAGTGGGAATTCGGGTAACTGGGACCGATTTTATTTAAGCGTCAAGTTAGGTACATTTTATTACTATAATGTACATACTGCATACAGTAGCATAAGTCTTACCTAAAAACGTATTTTTCAAAGGTGAAAGTTTCATTGAAAGCACTCATCATTGAGTGCTCTAGCTCTCAGCGGCTTATTGCATATTATTCACGTTTAAAACAGCCGGACGAGACCACAAACCACAAACGAAGAAAATCGAAATGTAAAATCCGAAAAACAGTATCGGATGGTTTTCAATTTGTTTTTAATTTTAACATTAACAGTTCATTATGAACTGTGATATTTTAATAGCAGACGATTAAGATTCAGTTTCATTATCAAGGTGTCATTAAATGTAAAAGGTAAGCGCAACAATTAAACGTTAGTTAGTTGATTGTTAAGTTGAAGGTTAACGATTACTTAAGTAAGTATATAGTTGATTAATTGCATTAAATATTAAATCATTACTTTCCTTGATAATCCAACTTTTTCTATAGCAAAACAATCGAGTAGCTTAAATTACTTAGAACTTTCATAGAATTCAAGCTATTTGGCCAATCTGTTGTGGGAAAAGTTGGATTAAAAATTAAAACGTAGATTGTAGATTGTATTCAAGCAAACTATATTATTATATGTAGTTCGCTTGAATACAATCTAATTATAACGGACATTAAATCATAAATGAAAATCCTATGTAATAATATTGATCGAGTTTGCTTTGTTGTTTGGGTTTTGTGTTTTGTGTCTTCTATCAGCACCATCCTCTAAGTATCATTGCTATATGCGTTTGCGATAAATGTGTTTGAATAACACAATCAGTCCAACAATGATAGTATATAATATAATGTGTTTATGCTTTTATCGTTCATGCATCGAGCTGTAAAGACAATTAAATTCTGTAATTCTGCATTTTACTTTGTAATGTTATTTTAGATTATGGAGTATAACAATTTACAACCTAGTCCAAAAGCTGGACCTCGTGGTGATCAACCAGAGTTGGGTAGTTTGAGTGAGCAAACATTGCAAGTTCCTCATAATTTTGCATCTTTATGGGAAAAATTTACAGAACAACAGCAACTAATATCACTGATGCAAGTACAAATAGATTTGCAAAATGAAAAACTTGCTAGCCATGATAAACTCATTCAAAATTTAACTGACCAGGTACTTATTTACTCATTGCAAATGTTTTAAAATCCAATAAGTATTGATTTATAATTTTAAAGATGTTCAGACATAATGAGTAATGGAAATAATGAATAATTATTGTGAACAAGAAATCTAAAAGACTAATGTTATTTTGGTACATAGATCAAAAAGCTGGAAACAGCAAGTCAAACAAAGTCTGAAAAAGATACAAAACCTCCTTTGTCACAAAAAGGGAATGATTGGACAGCTTCTGGAGATATTTCGGTTGCTGAAATGGTGAAACAAGCAGCAGAGGAAACTATTACGTCACAAGCAATTACGAATTATGTTTTTGATGAAAATACTGGGCTTTATTTTGATGCCGTTAGTGGCTACTACTATGATCCTGTAAGCATTTACAAAGAAGAAAATATTTATATTTTTAGTTTCGGTATTATTTTTTTATTGCCAATGTTCAAATCCTCGTCTTAAGTTAAGTAAACATTTCCCAAATTAAGTTAATAGTTATTATTATTATTATTAGTTTGTCGCATAGTATTTATTTGATGTTGTTAAAATTTAATTTTTTTCAGGTACAAGAGCTGTTTTACAATGGTCATACAAAGACTTACTACAAATTCGATGCTACATCTCAAACATATGTATTCCATTCTCAAGTATCAGAAAATGTATCTAAAAGGAAAAAGAAAAGACAAAAAGTTAAAACTAAAGACGATAAGAAAATCATGATTAGTAAAAGTGATGAAATTAATAGTGCACCTTGCAGTCCATCCTCTGAAAACCTTCATTCTGATTCCAGCAACAAAAAAACTAGTGATATTGAAGAAGGCGAATTAAGTGATTCAACGATCGAGTCTAAAAATGACTCTGATGAAAGTGATTGCACTATAGTTTCATCCCGTTCTACAACGGACTCAGATTTAAAAGAAATGAATATTCCTTGTATAAGGGCAGTCATTACTGAGTCATCTTTGTCTTCCTTACCTAAAGGATTTCTTTTTATTGTTACCTGTATGGGTGGAAGTATTGGATGTGATGGAAGCATGCACTCGATTCTTTTACCAGATCCGGAAGCTGTCAGTCAGGTTATAACTATTTAATTTTGACAACATACTATTATTATCATGATCTTATTGTTTGTAGTTGTTCTTTATCTCTTCCTGTTGCCACACTAAACTCAAGAGTTTGATCGACTATGCCATTGAATTGGTCGGTCACTCGATTGACCGATTTCCGACTATGGATAACTGTATTAATTATTGTCGCTTCTTTTATGTGTTCCATGATGCATTAATGTAGTAGCGAGTTATTCATAAAACATAGTTCGTAAAATGCTAATTTATTTAACCTTAATACAATGCTAAAACTGCAAGTTCGCAATGTTCATTGTACATATACATTGTTACAGCTTCGTATAATGAAGCATAAAGTAATTCTGTAAATCAACACTTTGATACTGTAAATGTTAGTATATAAGATGGGTAAAAAGAGGAGTATTCTAAAAATAAGCGAAAGCCATAGATTGTTTTGATAAAATATATAGTGAATTTATTTATAGCCATAATATTCTCTGTGGCTGAACAAAGCTCTCTGTTTTCTGTCTATTTTTAGAATCATGCTGAAATTTTCTATTCTAGCGAGGAGGGCAAATATTTTTTGACTGACTTAGGATCTGAAACCGGTACGTTTTTAAATGGGAATCGATTGTCTGAAACAAAAGTCAAGAGCGATCCGCATACCATACTTCACGGGAGTACGCTTAAGGTGAGAAATGTTATCATCATCATGGTACACTCAGCGATATAATCTATCATGACGTGTTATATAATACATATTATGAATCGAAGTAGATATTTATGTATACATATGGGAAATGGCAAAGGTGGTGAATTTGCAGATCATGTAGTTGTTTATGTATATTTATAGGTGATGAGATACTTTATATTTGCCATTGCATAGAGTCTTACTGTTTTATCTTGTTTCGAGGTTTGTAATTACTTAAACATATACATATATATGTACAAATTTAATGTTGTGTATTTCATGTAATTATAGATTGGTGAAACGACGCTATTGTTACACGTACATCCCGGTTCGTTTACATGTGGTCACTGCGAACCAGGCTTAAATATTACCAAGGAACCTCTTTATGGTAATCTAGTCGTACATTTTTCTAGTTGCTAAAATAATTCCAATTGTTCCAAGCAAGTAATAACTAGTATATACAATACAAGATATACTCCCTATATCCATATAATACATATGTATCTGTATATATGTATCACCGTAGTAGCTTATGTGTGTAAAGGCCCTTTCTACAAAATATACTACCGCGAGCCCTCCTTGTTGTAAAAAGATGTAAACAAGGCCGTAAAAGAGTAAAATATGCCGAGTCTATTGACCAGTGACTTTGAACTTGAAAACTTGAGAAAACATAAAACGATCTCTACTGTGCATATTTGTGCCATATTGTAGTCATAATAGCAGAACAACAAAAGACAGAACTATATGTAATACTGTATCCGTTCGTGTGTGTGCACATGTGTTTTTATTATTACTGCATTCTTTTGTGAAATTTTAGGATCACCCGTTTCAAAGAGTAAAAAAGAAAAAATGAGGAAACAACAACTCAAAATGTTAAAACAGAAATATGGAGTGGAAAAAGATCCAACCAATGTTCTTAGTAAATTGCCAGATTCTTACAAAGACAGAGCTTCTGAACGTCGCATATTAAAAGGATCAGACAATCCTTTCGAAAAGACTGCTGTTGCCTCAGTAGATGAGTAAGTATCAATTGTGTCTACAGTCTTCTTTACTATCTTCTGTACATTTTCTATTTACTATATTATAGTTGTAAGATAATACATAAGAAGTAGTAGTTCATATTGCATACTTTTGTAGACTTTTAAACATAAATATAGAACACCAGTTTGTTGCTGCGTAGTTTCACATTTTAAAAATATACTTAAACAGCAAGAGTTATTTTTTCACTTTCATTTTTTATGCTCTTCAGCTATATTTCATTCTTTTTCTAAATAAAGGTCTATTACGCAAGACAATAAAGGCTTCAAGATGATGGCAAAAATGGGCTGGAAAGCCGGGACATCGTTGGGCAGCTCAACACCTGGAATAGTGGAGCCTGTGAGTGTTTAATTTTGAATGCTTCTTTATGTGTAGTAATTTTATGTTCAGCAAACAAAAACTTTACTACCACAGTGTACTGTTTGAAACATTTATTATTCTTCTTTTATATAAATATATATGTAATATTATATGGACGTAAAACTTGTACGTGAAACGAAAAAAAAACAAAACTTATTGCCATTTTTTAGCTATAATTAGAAAAACATGTCATACTATTTTTCTCATCTCCCTTTCGTTGTTCTAAATAGATCAAAATAGAAGTCAGGTCTGCGCGTTCTGGACTTGGCTCAAGTCAAACCGAAGAAAGCTTTTTAGGAGTAAAATCATCGCCAAAACCCAAAGGGCAAAAGGATATGAAACTAGATCAGACAAAAATAAAAGCAAAAACTTTGAAAAGGTTCAAGGAAAGTCTTGAGAAAGGAAATGGAGGAATGAATGAAAATGAAGCGGCGTCCATGGATTCTTTCCAGGAATAATAGTAAGTACATGATGTAAATTGTTTTCTGACATGTTAATGATAGTTTTGCTACTATTTCCTTTCGTTAATTACTTGTTAGTTTAGTTTTTTTAATACTACCAGGATTACATTGTGTAGAATTCGGAAGGAAATAGCACACTTTGATTTTATACCTGTGATTTTCCTTTTACTGCTAAATATTTTTATTCTTCTATACTTTTTTCATAATATGTAATAATATACATAAGACTTTCATAATTTTTTAAGTAAAGTAACCAATATTCAGCTGATTTAATTATAACACGTTGTCTACATATGTTTACTGTGTACCTTTGCATGATAAGAAGTATGGTTGTTAGTTACTGTATTCAATTTTTTACAAATACATAAGCATATTTGATACAACCGTTTGTGGTCATATTTTTTATGATGATTTAACAAGAAGACCGAAAAATTTCGCAATAGATTCATGAAATACACCTTCATTTATAATGTGACAAATGGCAAAGATACAAAGTTAACGAAAGACAAGTACAATCAACGCCTGTTGTTGTAACATGTTGGTACAGTAAGGTTTGCTTCACTTGTCGATCAGCCGATTGCCAGCTTACAAAGTTGCGTGAAAGTTTTTTATGTAGAAAGTCTGGTTTCGTTTATAGCTTGAGTCTTAGCAACTCATAGTATGTATAGTTTTTAAAAAATCATGACTACTTTATTGAATAAGGTATAAGACCTAAAAGAAGCAAAAAGTTCATTGAAATGGAGTAGCGAAATTGAATAAATGTTACTCAAAACTAGCTAGTTATATGTGCAACTATTGCAGGGAAAAACTTAGTATAGACAATAGAGGAGGAAATGGTAATCCGGTTATGGAAAAAAGAAGAAGACTCCTCCTTGTACATGAGGAATAAATATTAGGTTTTTTCCAACAAACAGATATTGTTTTCTAGTTGTAGGTGCATGTTGACAAGTTTGGACTCTCTACATCAGATTCAAGTCTGGCAGCTAAAAGACTGGCTTTTCACAGTGGGTAGTATGTACGTAGTAGCCTAAGTAATTATCTTTTGAAGAAGAAAAGTAATTAGAATTTGTTATCTTTAGGCGTTTGTAAACTATTAAAACGGTAGACTCGCCATCATTCGTGTAACAACGACCGGTAAATTTTACACTTTCTGTCTGTGTCTGCCTGTCTGATGTGTGATACACGATACCACATTGAAATTAAATTCCTAAATGGAAATTAAATATTAATGGTAAACATCAGAAAATTTAAGTAATTCTTTATATACAACTGTGCAAATGTACCGGGTGACCTGTATAGAACTGACGCTTTCCTATGTTAGAAACATTCAAAAGCATCAGTTCTTTACAGGTCACCCAATATAAAGTTGTCATCGATTTTCTTAAGTTTTATATTCATACATTTAGTATATTAGAAAAAACGTATACGAGATTTCGCCCATATTATTATAAACCATCAGCAGTTTTTAAATTAATTTTCTTTCGTCTACGACCATAGTATGTTTTTAAAATCGTGGGTTGCATTGCCGATTTAACATTGGAGTGCATATTTAATATATTTGACAGTACTTATGCTAATGGAGAATATGTTACCCGCATTTTTTATTGCAAAAACGTATTTTCAGTGGACCGTTACTCCAAAAATTTCAAAACTTTTGTTATTGTAATGATCCATGTTAAATTAATTACGCTCATTCGACTTGTGAAATAAATGTCATTGTTTATGAGCGTCCCTCAGTTTCCGAGGGTGACGAGGTCCTCATCAGATTCCAGTAGCCCTTTTTATGTTACACCCTTTTTAACACTTTCCAGGAATATCCAGGGTCATTTTATTTGCAAGACGCATATCGCCTCGGGAAAAAAATAAATCTTTCTTAAATTTGCCTGCAAAACAGATTTACATTTTGCACAGTCGGATAGAATTATATATTATATTGTTCCATGAAAAGTAGTATATCGTAGTATGTAGTAGGTTTATAAGTTATTTATTTGAAAAAACTTTCGATTGTACACGTTACATCACTCAGACTAGTTTATGAAGCTTTGAATTGGAACCGCAAACATTTTTTATTCCTGCATTTTTCGAGTTTCACAATTTTGTAACTACATAGCAAGTAGCTTCGGCGGTGCTATTTTCCAATCTTACAATGAATAGTATTAAAAACTCGATTTTGTTTATTCCGATGTAAATTCTGAATCTGTTTAGTTACATAAATAGTATATTTATATTTGAGCGCTGTCTCCATACTTGTATCGAAACGTTAAACATGCTGTTTAAATCCTACAATTGTCTGCACACTTTGCAATCTCCTTACTGTATATTACTCTATAGTGCGATAAAAAATATGTTGACACATTATTGACCATTATTCTGCTTTATTACGGAGGTATTTCAATTTATTTTTGGTTAGACAAATGCATGCAGTACTTGCATGTGTCTATGTAACATGACATGCAGTTGTGGTTGGAAAGGATGTAGCTTTGGTTTAAACTCGGGCTAAATTCATAATGCTGATGTGAATTTTGGATTGATGCCACTGGCAAGAGTATTTCTTTTTCTTTCCTCTAACTGTATATCTCATTTCATTTTGCATATAATTATCCGTCGTATATTGAAAAGGATGAAGAGTAATTGAATAGTGTAATGAGTAGTAATGACAAATCTCTCAATATTTTTCTCGTCGTCTCCTTCTTCTTTTGTAATGTAAGCACAGAATGCAAATAGTCTAGCTGTCTATCATGACAAAATGCACGCCGTCCCTACATACTTTGCAGTTTGCAGCAGGGTACAATACAAAGTATAAAAGTTTCTTCTCTCTCTCTGACTTTTTACGAATCTTTTTCTACTGGAAGTGAGTAGAAAAATAAGTGCATTAGTCTACCTTGTACTTTCTTTCTATACACTTGGTACGTTGTAGCTTAGCTCTTTTAGTAATTTGTATTTTTTTTACATCGCTCAAATTGTCATCGGGGGGTTTTACAAAAGGCAAAAAATAATATTGAGTTTTAGTTTGTCATTTTTCTGAACAGTAAATTTCATACACGGTCGTGTGTATGCACATAATATGTTTCCATCACACAAATTATTGCTGTAGAAAAAAATGAAGGTCTCAGCCGAAAATGATTAGCTTATTTCGTGTGCTCTATATGTATGATAGTGATGCCGACCGATATTCAGCACTTCATGCGTCACAATTCTATCTTGTTTAGGTTCGCTGTATATGCTTTATCCGCATAAAATGTAAGAAGTAAGAAGTAAAAACAAAGTAGATTCAAAAGATTCTTAACAATTTTACCTCACGTGTAAAATATCTAACATCCGAAAATGTCAGTATATCTCATTGATCCTACTCTCGTGTGCATGTAAAAGTGTAATTAACGCATTGGTGAGGATTAGATATGGATACTTAAATCGAAATTTCTGATCATATTAATCTAAATTGTCATTTCACTCCTTCATTTTGCCCGTTTCAATCAGGAACGTGCAAACTGTCAACATGCAGAGTGCAAGGCATGGATTCAAACGGATATTCGTGAATGATGTTGCTAGAAATTTCGGTAAAAAAGAGTAAATGTTTTATTAATGCGTCCATGCAATGGATTAACTTGCCATGTATAAAGGCAAAAGGCAAGACTGGGTGAAAGATTATGCATAACAATAATCATAACCATAATCCATGTTTTGTTTCGTGATCAACAGTTTAAGCCTAAAGTTTATGTAGAGATGATAGGTCGTATTCATAATACGTGTTTTTAATACGCAAGTACGTATTATGCAACGTCTAATTTTGTATTCAACCTGATGTTAGAAGACACGTGGAAAGGGAAGTAGACTCTAGGGAGCAAACTCGAATGCAAGAGATCTCAAAGATTTAATGATAGTGAGTTGATGCCACGAGCCAGGAATTACTATATAATCCCAAACCCTATAGTATTGGTAAATTAATTTAGAGATTTGTGTATTATAGGAATGTATCAAAAATGCTCTCTTGCCAATTCAGGATAAAAAAGCGCAATCAATCCATGGACTAATATTCATAATCCAGCCACGCTTTCTATGTATGATATGTATATTACAATCTAGCAAGTAATAGAATACTAGATTCGTAGCTAGCACGATATGAGCACATGAATTGGTCTAGACGTTTATAAAAAAGTAATAGCGTCTAGTAATTTTCATAAAACTTCTTATTACCCTCCTTTTTTCAGCCTCAAAATATATAAGTATATGTTTCTTCTCGCCCTTGTCAGATTGTGTATTGCGATTCTTTACCTAGCACTTAAAAAAGTTTCTTGGAGTGCGATGTAAGGAAAAAGAACAAGAGTTTCGCATTTCGCATACATCATAATTGATAATAGGTTTTATGAAATTTCCATGTACAAACGAAAAAACTCGCATGCACACTTGATAGATACATGACACAGACAGACATGTAAGATCTAAGATAATAGCCCGAAGGGGTCTAAACGATAATTTTTCGAGCAACCTAATGCAGTGCAATTGATATGTGGAAGGAACTGAACTATCTATCTATGCAGGCATATGTATGTATGTAGTATGTAGCCTGTACATTGTACAAGAGCAAGACAAGAGCGAAAACAAATCCAATGCGGTAATTATTATGATAAGCATCTCTCTTGGAAGAAGCTATCACACAGACACACTTATGAAGCTTCAAACATAGCTATTGGAAGGGTATATATATATTATATGTATGTAGATTAGTCCCAAGTCATGGTTTGTCTTGGCCTACCTCAATAAAAGGAGAGTTGTACTAGAAGAAAAAGACCGGCCGGCAGACAAACAGTTTATATTCAATTCAATGCCCTTTTTCTTCAAGTCAAGGTTCTTTTCCCTTTTTCTCGTATAAAAGTATAGATATCATAGTAAATTGAAACTTTTTTGCACTTTTTTCAAATACAAGGAAAGTTGAGACAATCCATGTTAGACAACATTAATAATATGGTATACATAGATAATATGTTTGTATTCAAGTCGACTTGATACTTATTAAAAAAGATTGACATGCATGACTAAACTGCATAAGTATAGTGTATGGTGTATTGTGTAGTTACAGAAAAGAAAGAGGAAACGCGGCGGTGTGTAGACGACATTAAAAATAGCGATTAAATTTATTTATATCGTGTTTGGTAGACAAGGAGGCAGCCAACACACAAAGTACATGGAAAATGACTCCAATTACTACATGTAATATAACATTACAGCAAATAATAAGTGTAGCAGTGGTAATAATAATGTTGTAAAATGTAAGACCAAGCAGTCTGTATATTGGGTGCTTCAATTCTCTCAATGTTTGCCTTCTTCCCCTCAAAAAGTCTCCAGTTTCTATATAGTGCTCGAGAAAATGCTTCGCACATATTGCGGGCAAAACCATTGCAGGTGCATAAAGAGTTTCAAAGATTTATGTAAATTAAACGTAGTTGAACCTGTATACGACATGCATATTTGTACACAATAGTTTTGTAAAAATTCGCATGGATATTATTGCCTCAACCTTTTATCGTTGCGCCATACGACTTAAAATAAGAGGTGACATTTTCGAAATTCAAATTAAAATTCGGTTGCTGGCTTTGGTCCACAGCTCTTGGGGTTTTATATTCATTTAAAATATGACGTCTTGTCAAGATTGAGATGACTTTTACAGAAATTTCAATTCATTTATTTTTTTTATTGACTTTGATTCTGTGCTTTTTTTTAGTTTTACCACAAAACATCCTTGTATTGTCATATGGGTGCTGTAGAAAAGGTTTTGCAACGTGAAAACCCAACCTTTTCCATTCCGAAAGGACTGAGGGACTTTATACATAATACATACACAGGTATCTACAGCCTTTCGCTAATTTTATCGGCGAACAGTCACCATTCTAATTTAAGACATAATCGGAATGTTTATTGGATGCGATGAGTACGGAAACGAAATGGGAAGGAGAGACAACTATGGTTATGTATGTATGTAAATTTATAGTATGCATGGGCAGTAGTGTACAGTATATGCATGTCAAGTGCATTTTTTTCTGCAGTTTGTGCTGTTTTCGACAGGTTCACTTTCATGTAGAAAAAAGTAGTGTGTGTATTATGTATTATGCATTGTATTTTAAACTCTACGTATTTATTTATAATATCGTATATTATGTAAGTAACGTAGTTAAGTATTATATATATATATATATATTTATTTAAAATTTAAAGCAGTTGTAATGCAACAGCCATACGACTTAATACTTTTTTCATCATGTTTCTCTGACATATGTATAATGTATATACATATATGTATGTTTATGCAGGGTGGAAAGGTGTACCTACATTTAACTTGTAGTTATGTTTTATGATACTTTTCCAAGATATGTGTGCACATGTATGATACATACGAATGTCGTTAGTTTGGTTAGTTTATTAGTTGGTTTGGTTGGTTGGTTAGTTCATCGTGTGCTGAGCAGACAATTTAATATGTACACACGTGTCTGGCTGTCCTGCTTGCTTCGGTGAACAGAAATACTCGAATATATCAGCATGGATAGGAGGAATATGAGTCTGTGATGTGATGTGATGGGATATGTGCAATGTGTAATAGTGGTGTTTGGCTCTTTCTAAGTTGGTAGTTGTTGACTGTGATATTATTCCCATCACTGCCAAGGTTGGCTCTCTCTCCTCTCTCTCTCTCTCTCTCTCTGTACTCTGTACGTCTCTCTCTATGTCTGTCTGACACAGCTCATGTAAGGGGAAGAAGAGACGTGTATTTGAGTTGAGCCCGTTGACTTCATCTCATAATGGGATTCTCTCTCTCTCTCTCTCTCCTCAATTTCAAGTTGCACTCCTAATTTTCTAATTGAAATTCATTCATTTTATTCATGAAGTTATTATATCCTCGCTCACCGTCTATACAGTAACAGTAGTACAATTTTGTTTTGCAAAATACTGTGTCTCATACACTTGGTCTATTAGGCCACCTTCAAATGAAGGCAGTAACTTTTGTAATAAAAGTTTTTTTTCCTCTCTCTCTCTCTCTCTCTCTCTCTCTCTACATCTCCATGCATATACTACAGTATACATATGTAGTCTGCATATTATGTGTGATGGCCACTTATATTTGGAGCGACGGTATATATATATATATATGTAATGTTTAAATCGGTCCATGCTTCCTCCGCCTTCTTTCGTCTTTTATGTGTACACCGTACAGGCATATTTGTGTGGTGAGTTTGGAAGGGAGAGAGATGTGTGAGAGAGTGCAAGGAAAATAGAACGAATAGAAGCGCAATTGACTCCTGCTCCCTGACTATTTGACTATATGCAAGTAAAGTAAGCCAAACCCAAAAAATCCCTGTGAGAAGGAGAAGAGGTGAAAGTTGGCTTGGAGAAAGTATCAATTGCACTCAGGACAAAAAACTGCTCATTTTGTTCTTCGCCCCGAAACAAAGACTGCAGATTGGAAGCTTTTTAAAAGTTTTCTCTTGACTGGTGACTGACTGAAATTCTATAATTCTATACAGCAGAATTATCCGTATCGTGTAATCTAAACAAACATTATAGTTTGAAATCGTACATGATAATAATAATAATAATCATAATAAGCTACAATATTCCAGCTATATCAAGAAGCTAAATAGAAGAAGATTGTATTAGTATGTTGTTGGGGAATGAGAGTAAGATATGGTGAAGAAAAGAAAAGTGTAGTGCATTTTTAGTGTATCTGTACAGTTTTTGTTTCCATCGTATCATATCCTATCTTTAAGTTGATGTGGTCGCCGGAGGTAGGTGTAAAATCCTGTTGAATGGGCTGGCTGCGTTAGTGAGTTGTCACACAGTCAAGAATAATATTCAAGCCGTATAGTTCTTTGCTCGGCTTGACTTGACTTTGTCTATATCCATGTACATTGTACATGCGTCTCACTCGTAGTGTTGTTGTCTGCTTCTGTCTGCGTGCATGTTGTTTGCTTAGACGTATTTGAATTGTTACGTAATAATGTAATAAGCTGCGAACAAATAACCAGAGAAGAGACAAGGAACGCACATTTTAATCTACACATGGCGGCTCGGGCTCATAACACTATTTAGGATGTAAAGGAGAAGAGCAAGACCAGGAGGTAGAGGAAATTGTGTGTGTATACATGTATTTTTACGAAAATTAATGTTTTTCATTCACGTGTGTGTGTCTTCTTATCCACAACCAAGATAAGCTTGTGTGTTCTCCAAAAAGAATAGAACATAGTGACACAAAAAACAGACAGAGAGTGAGTGAATGAGAGACGAGAGAGAGGATTTTTCCACTTCTCTCTATCGCTCAATCGTATTGTATTGTGAGTGCACCCTGGGCTTGTTTCTAATACAGAATTGTGCAGACAGACTGTTTGTACTTTGCAGTACAACTATTACAACTACAACTACTACTACAAGAGAGATACTACAGATACGACAGCTCTACTATTACTACTTGTACTACTACTACTACTAATACTCCACTCTTTACATTTTACTCTTTTGCTTTTTTTTCAACTCGACTTTGTTGTATCCTCTTCTTCCCTTTGTGTCCATGTGTTTGGCTATGTGTGTGTGATGAAGAGATTGTTTGGTGGTGTATTTGTACAACATTGTGGTGGTGGTAGTTCCATTAAGTTTTGCCGTTCTCTCTCCTTTTCGCGTCTTCTTCTTCGTCTTCTCTATTGTGCAGTGCTGTGCGTAAGTAAGGAACTCGTTACTATCTGTATGTGTACCTACGTGTGTAAGTTTGTGTGAGTAAAACAACGAGGAATTGTACCTACTTGAGAGCGAGAGTGAGAGAGAGAGACAGAAGAAAGAAAGAAAGGACGAAAGAAAGAAGAAGAAGAAGGAGAGAGAGAGAGAGAGAGAGAGAGAACAACCGCAGCAGAGGCAAAAAGAAGAGACCTCGGATGATAGGAATGCTGTTTTTGTTGGCTTGAGCATTTCTATCAAAGTCTGTGTATAGAGTAGGCAGCGATATGGATTGGAGCCGCTATTTTCAACAAGACTGTCGGCCTGTATTAATATACTTGCTGGTAATTAGTGATATATCTTAATTAGACTTTGAGACTTTGAAACAACTTTGAAACAACTGTCTGCCTTGACTCCTGTCGTCTCCTCGGTTATCTCCTCCACCGTGTTTTTATAATTTATTTTATAATAATCCACCGCACACAACCTCTTCCCACAATCTTCATTTATCTCAAGGGAGACTCATTTATACTCATCGTCATAACTAATATACAAATATTTTGGAGTGTACACAAATACACACGCACACAAATATCAGTGAAAATTCAAACAATTCATTTGTCTGTGTAAAAGTATAGGAAGAGAAAACAGTCTTTAGTTTTCAATAATACTATTATTGTTGTTGTTGTTGTACAAAATTTACAATATGTCTACATCAACTAAATCTGGATCTGAATCTGAAAAGTTATTGATGTGTCCAATTTCCACTTGTCCATCCACGTCTAATCCTACTTGTATTTCTACGACTACGACTACTACTTTCCGCTACTTCAAAGTTTCTACTCTCCGTCCAAAATTCTTCACCTGCATCTTGATATTTTCCTTGGTGATGAATCAGGGCCAGTTTTCTTACGGTAAGAACAAAAAAGCGAAAGAAAATTTTGTGTATGTATAAATACATAAATAGTCTCGTCGCCGTTTTATTTAGTATCTGTATCGTTTATCATTACTGCTAGTGTGTATATGTTTCTTCTTGTCTGGCAAATATTATGTTAAAAGTCGGTGTAAAAGTAAATAAGACTAAGATGAAGAAGGAAACGTTCCCTTTATTATTATTATTATTATTACAAGGACATGGGACATGTAAATTATTTTCGAGCTTATATACATATTATGTATATATATATATATGTATAGGAGTAGGTAATAATGAGTTGTAACTGTTGTCTTGATATCTGTACATTTACATGTGCTATTACGAATTAATTTGGCTTCCGATACAAGACATGAGACAAGAGAGACATGAGTCTTGAGAGATTCTAAATCCTACGCACAATCTAATAATGTGAACGGAGCGAGATGCATAAGTGTATGTGTAGTATGTACAATGTACACATAAGTAAGGAGTAGAAGAGTCGGGTGTTTTATTTCTTGTTCTTCTTCTTGTTGGTTTTCTTGAAACCGGTGATATCTGTCTCAGTATTCTGATGTATGAACATTCCGCTCCTATGACTAATCTATTTTTTTCGAGGATTTTATAATTTTATACTCTTTGGCCAAAACTTGGATTTATTATTATGCAATATTATTTTATATGGGAGGTTGTTAGTAATGTATCATAATGTAATATGTTTTGGGGTGTTGTCATGAGGGGATTAAAGGGAGAGTAGGAGGAGAATAAAAAAAGTTTCTCCTTGCCAAATTTGTCTTCGTGTGGAAACATATTGCATAGGCGATAGGCTCTACCACATTCATAATATATTTTGTTTCCAATTAAATAGAAAAATAATCCTTTTTCAAATATTAAGTATCTACTTATTGTTTACACATCATAATAGTTTCCTAAAATATTTTCTTTGAAAAATTATACTGTTGAACATTTTGTCCAAGCTGCAACATAAATATTTTTTCTATGGGGTGATATTTTTTACTTTTTTATTTTGACTTTCATAAATGCTGTATGACTGTGTGTGTGTGTGTGTGTAACTTTTTTCATATTCTCGAGACGATAAAATCTGGACACGATGCTAAATATTAATTTTATACGTACTTGTACATCTATATTAATTTTAAGTGTACTTACTGTTCAAATGTGAGTGTGTATGTGTATGTGTGAGTAAGAGAGAGAGAGAGTCATAAAATATTTGAAATTCAGCAGCATTAGCCGCTCAACACTGAAAAAGCGTGCTGAGAGTGGGCTTTTTCCTTTGAAAATCTGCGTCCCTACGCGCATAGTAAAATGTATGTGGGGATGTAGTTGAAATCAAGTTGTAAGAGTAGAAGAGTGGAGAGCATAAAGTATTAGTGTGGAGGCTTATTGAAGGAGTAATTGCATTTTTGTCCATTCGATTGAATTTACGAGCGATTAACCAAATTTTACGACGTGTATAATTGGCTATAAGGAAAAAGTTGTGATCGTTATATTATATTGAATGAATGATCAAATCCGTTTACCTATCTTTATTTTACATCCACCAATAATGATTAGATCGAAGGTCCTGCTGAATAGTACAAACTTTTTTGTCTCTTTCTCTATCTCTCTCTCTCTTTCTCTCGCGATTTATTATCATAGAAAATAAATTCTTCTTGCATTATTGAAAGGAGTCGAATGATAGGAGGAGTAGTAAAAGGGAAGCATTGGCTACCAAACAACCTTTTAATATGTGTATAGATGTACATTTGACGCCTAATATCTGTATTTTTTATACGATGTGAAGCTGTGATGTGATACATGCTTACGTTACATACATTTTACGCTACTACATTTGTGGATGTATATTATGTGTGCTGTAAAGTTTTGGTAGTACGTTGTTTTTTTAGCCCACGTGCTACATGATGGGCTGTTGTTGTTTACAGGAAATATTATTCATCGACAAAATGTTTCATATTATTATTATTGTACATGCATTATCTATACTTGTTGTTGTACACGCATAAAATACATGTGACTCGTTTTTTATACAGTTATGTCTGTATAATATATAGTTTTGAGTTTATTATGCAAAATATTTAGCCGCATTTTTAACTGAAATGCAGTGACGTTTTTCGAGTATCTAAAATGTTATCTTACTTGTTATACTGTTACTGTTTGTACAGTGGATACATGTAGATACAACATAAGGCGTAAGACTTTGAGCTTTCAAGTAGAACGGGAAAAGGTAATGACAATTATCTAATGTTACGCAATCCAAGTTTACTTGCCTTTGACTTTCTTTCTCCGTATATGGGTACTAGACAATATTTTTCTGTTAATTCCATTCTCTTTTCTCCGAATTATGAAATTTTCAACTAAATTACAAGTTTACAACTGTTGTGTGATGCTAATATTCTGATATTTCTTATTCCTGGCACAGTTCTTATGGGGAGTTTTGAATTCGTGGAGGAAAATCAATGCAAAAAGGTACAGGGATAAGACTCGAACTAACAAACTAGGTAGAAGTTCATGGAGTTCTTTTGGAATGTGTGTGTCTATGTGGATTGTGGATATACATTTCAATCCCATGATTGATGTACCGTACTTGTACTTGCATTGTAGAAGTACGATGTTCCGTGTTCCTTTAGTTGCAATACAATGATTACAAGTGTATTATTAGTGTACATATTTAGTTCTTTTTAACACTATTGATTCTCGTGCACCTCTGTATACATACATTCTACATACATGTATCTATTTATATGCTTCAATCTCATAATAAATTCTGTGTAAAATGTGCAGGTGGTTCGTTTGAATTGGAATTGGAGTTGCAAATCTGTAGCGTTGTCATTCGCTCTGTCACACGTGCTTGTTATATGTTGTAGATTTGATGAATTATATAAGTAAGTATGTATTCGAGGTGAAGAAAAGTGTGAGCTGACAAAATGTATGTGTTAGTAACTCGGGCTCCCGACTCTCGCCTCCTCGTCCGTAGTTAGAGTCAGTCAATAGTCATAGACGTAGAACACGGTTGCAATACAATACAACATAGGCATGGACGACATCAGTGTTGTACTGAAATTGGAATCAGTATGTATTAGTAATACTTGCAAGTATACAAGCTATTAGTTACGTGGTGAATGAATTAAAATAGGTTTATAATATGGCACAGAGTCCAAGCCAAGAGTAATATAGATAACTAAATAATTCTGATTATACATAAAGTAGCGTGGTTCATTTCGTTTCAGTGGGAAGGCTCCATGTATATGTATAATGTGTATGGATACATATTTACTGCACACACTTTTGTATTTATGCGCATGAATGTGTCCTGTAAGTAGTCTACAACAACTAGACAAAGTACAGAGATAAATAAGGCGAGTGTAAAATGTAAAACCTCTCAATCTCCTCAATAGATAATAATAATGTACAAAATATACATGTATGCAGTTGAAAGAGAGAAAGAGACTTGTGAATAGTTAGAGGTTAATTCTAACAAAGGTACTAAAGATGTTAATAGGAGAAAAAATAACTATTATGAGGCCCACTGCTACTAAGCCGACGTGCTCTTGTAAAAGGAAAAAAAGCAAAGGATGCATACTTATATGCTTAATGTATGTGTATATACATACATACCGTGTACAAAAGAATTCTAAGTGAAACGAGTGCTGCTCTTGTGTATATTTTAGGACAAAAAACTATACTATTACTAATATTACAACGACACTAATGTATTGTGTATTAAACATGATCAACATAATAAAAATATTATAATGTAGATAACATCACTACGGTAATGTGTGTATTAGACCTTCCCTCCAAGTGACGCCTTTTTGAAAATGAGTCCGTAGCCTTCACAAAGTTTCTTGCTTGTACCTAGAAGCTTCCCTGCAAATTTTTCGGAACTTGCTGAACTAGGTATTTAGTTAGTACGGAACAAAACTATCAAGAACGACCAAAGTTTAGATTTTGTCAAACAATGTGATGACACGATCTATGTCAAAAAGTGTAGGGATTCCATAGAACCCAAAGGTCAGTTCTGCTTTTTTTCGTTAGTTGTTTGGCTTTTTTTGTCTGGATGAAAGGAGAAAGTGTATTGAATATGTGTGTAGTGTGTATATAATTTAAACTTCAACCCATTCACTGAGTGTAGCTTCTAGGGATGACAAGGAACCTTTTTGGCGGGTTAAGATCATGCATTTTTTTAAACTAATTACTCAGTGGGAAGGTCTATAGTAAGTATACATTATTATGCATTGTGCATAGGAGTTAAGTCTGGGGCATGAGGGTAAAGGCGAAGGAAGTTGAAAATAGTTTTTGTATTGGCTTCACGTGTCGATCAATATCTATCGTTAAGAGATGGGGACAAAAACCCTTACATTTCCTCATTTTTCTAGAAAGTTCCGTGTCAAATATGTGAAGGATGAACTATATCTGTAATGCAATATATAATCTTCACAAGAAAATATGTCTAAAATGTTTTTTTCTTGGATCGAGCCCCGACCTCCCCTAAGATGATGAAATGAATTGTATAAAATCTAAAAAAAAATACTTTTATTATCCAGAGAAAAAAACCTTTATAAGATAACATGCATGAAGACAGTGTTGAGTCAAAAATTATAAATGTGAGGGAGAAAGAGCGGTTGAAATGTTGTACATACATAATATATACATATGCACATGTGTGTATAATAAGTTATAAGAGTATACAAATGGGAGACGTTACATACAATACACACACATAACATAATAAACCGTGGTGCATGTCTAGACAGTAAAGGACAAGGAACGGCGATGGATCACTTTTTTGAAAGCCCATGTTTGTTAGCATAAGAGTATGCATATATGTATAGTTTTGTTTGAGAGTAGCGAGTAGAAAAGAGAGAGAGAGAGAGAGAGAACGTATGATGATGATGATAAAAAATGAGGCCTTAGTGAATGTGCGAATTTTTCATGTTTGCTTTTTTCATTGGTTCAATGCAAGCCTGGTGCACAACTTCCATTTCCATCCATCCATCTATCTAACTATTCCCACTATATAGTTACTAAAAAACTAATGTACTTTGTCTACATATGTACATAACATTGATGGAGGTTTTTGCACAAGGTGAACGATAGTGCCAAATGCTACCCATAGTGCAATTCTCGTGCTCAGTGCATCAGAATTCAGAATGTGTCGCTTTTTTTCTCTTTATCTCTCTCTCTCCCTCTCGTATGTCTACAACGTACAAACTATGAACAAACAAACAACTCTCGGAGAGTCAGAACCGATGATGAAAATTTTTAGGGACATAACAATATAATGATAATACGCTGTGCTTTTTTATACTTATATGTATAGCTGCATACATGCATTGTATGTGTTTGTATTGTATTGTATGTGAGTGCTGAATTGAATTAGCATGTGTGAATTGTATTGAAATAAATGGCATGTGCATGCGGTGTATGTATGTCATTGTGGGTTCCAGTGCATGTTTTTTTGTATTGAACAAAAGCAAAGCAGCAGGAGCATAATACAATAATATTATATGTATATAAATGTACGTACCTATACTATGTACATCTTATATATAATATTGTATAGAATATAGAATAGAAAAGTGCCTTGGTGGAGTTTTTTGACTTTCGTCAAAACCATGACGCGAAAAAGACAGAGCTTTGAGGCCATTTTTAAAAATTGAACCTTGTATTATCATCATCATGAGCTGAGGCAGGATTGGTGCTGCTGCATTGGTATTGGCATCACAAAAGCACGACTAATGGTGAATAGAGAATGTATGATAATAGGTATTTTTCAGTAGTATTTTACACATGTAAGTATGTGTGTACTAGGCTGCTCGTTCCTCCTTGTGAATGCATGGAAAGCAAATGTATTAACTATATAGATATAACTATCCGTCAACTCGAAATGATCTGCAATTTATCATCTCACAGACAATTCTTTTTGCTTTTTGCATGCATGCATGTATGCATATACATATGCTTACATATCATAACATGATAATATTGTGTATATTATGCATACCAGTAGTCAGACAGACAGTGAAAGAGAGAGACAGACAGCTGAACCAAAAGCTATTCAGAGGTTTATCTCTCCTCTGTCCTTATTTGTCTTTAGTTACGACAGAAAATGCACTCTAAACCACCTAAAAGTCTACTAAAAGTGTGTTGTATAACATCGAACATAACTTATGATGATGGTCGACGGTACTACATAGTTTTGGTCGTGGCTACACACATAAGTATATATACATGCATGAATTAGGTTTTATACGGTTTGGTACTGCGTTGAATTTTATATACCTGTCGGTTAAAATGGTCGAAAAAATCCACAAAGACAAATTGAGGCTTTCTTCATTTTTGCATGGCTGTCGAATTCCAAAAATGTCAATAACTCATTAGATTGCACTGCAAAGTACAAAGTCCTCCATAATATGACTATAGATACTATCATACCTTCCGAACTCCAGGGTATGTAGTATGTATACTTCATTGTGTTTACTTTTTCAGAAAAATATGTTCCAGGAAAGGGTTTATTCTCCGGTTATAGGGAGGCATCAGAAATGGTTTTATTCGTTTTATTCTTGTAACAGCCTTGTACTGTACTAATAAAACGAAGGAGGAGGAATAATCTATTCAATCATAAATTATATTCTAGCTTATGAAATTTCTAGTTCATTTAACTCAACTTTAAATACGTGTTTTTAATCGTTTTGCGACTAAATGACTAAAATGTCAACTTTGATCGATGATTGCTCATAAATTATAAAATATATGCCCTTCTGTGTCTATTCGACAACAACATTAGACGAGACTAAGATTGTACAATATTAGGTTGGTCAAAGGTCATAAGTGTTGGCTAATAAATCCAAAGAACTCCGTTGCGCCCGTGTACATATGTCCGTATAAGTAACTAACTGTGCTACAGCGAATCATATTGTGCATGTTTGGGTGTATGGGAAGAAAACCTGAATGAAAAATTAATATATACTAATCTCGCTCAAGGAATTTCCGCTAGTTCAGTTTGTAACCATGAAATTACTATTCAAGGATGTGAATTTTCGATGGATTCAGTTATAGAATTTTGATTTGGAAAGAAGCGGAATGAGATCAGCTTTCGACTTTCGACCCTTTTCCAAAATTTTCTACCATATTATGTAAATAATACACTTACGTGTGTATATAGTGATTACTGATACAAAGTCTCAGATTTTTCTTGCATAAATTACAATGAAGACTTTGCCCCGGCGTTGAATATAAACAATGTTGCTATCTTTTAGTTGTTGTTTGTATATATTTGAGGAGAATATGAACTAGATTGATTTATTTTCTTTACTTACTCTCGTCGGGATTTTATGCACGGAAAAAATCGACGATATTATCAATATATAATGTATTTAGTGTCAACATTTTCATGCAGGCATAATAATAATGCTTTGTTGCTATCAAGTGTTCGATATATTGTTTATCCCCTCTCTCTTATCCAGTTTTGAAGAGCTGACAACAGTAAAATAGCAAATAAATAAATGAATAAAATATATGCACACATATATATTATATATCATAAGATACACATGCATACATACATACTTATATGCAGATACCATTCAGCTTATTTGCATTTACAACTACAAGTGTACCAATACAAGAAAGAGTTTCAGTTTCGAGTTTGGCTTGCTTTGGTACACGGAACACGAGCTAGTCGATAAGGAATAAGGCAAGATGAGAAGAACTAAAGTCGTGACTAAAATGGTTTCCTCAGCATTTCAAAGAATTTTGATGGAGCAACAATTTGCTGTTAAAGTATGTGTGCGTAATATGTAGGCGGGGGAGAGAGAAAGAGACGGTAATTAAGTGGTTATGTTAGTGTGTGAATGTTCAAGGATTCGGTTCAAAAATCAATGGGATAAGTATAATATATAGAAGAAGAAGAAGACGAAGAAGGCCAGTTTTTAGATATATTCTCCGTATATAATAGTGTGAATATACACGAATACGAGAAGCATACTGCTGCATAAGATGTTGTTCAATAAGCAGATTCAAAATCTCGTACTAATTTATAGTTTGAAGAATGCAATAAAAAAAGTAGTCGGTTACATTGTTTGGAGGCTCATTCACTGCCTTTGCATTATAAACATTACTACTACACAAGTGTGTAGACATATGTATACAGATACATATGAATGTGTGTAATCGTTGTGTATGCAACGAGAGCTTAAAGTTGTACTTAAGGCATCGGCCTTTAAAGAATTTTACTATGTGAACAATGTATGGAACAACTGAAAATGAAGAAGAAGACGAGGGAGCGGGCCTTTGGGGGGTCCACTCCACTCCATTCATTCGAATTTCAAATGGATGTAGAAAATGTTGTCGGTAAATTACCGAGAATTCCCTTAGTTAGTTACTTCTCAAACTAGATATTATGTAGTAGATGCTATATAAGGTATAATATATTATTATGTACGTATTATAACTATAGTAGGGTCACCTGGGGTAAGTCCGTTGTAATTTCAGGAAGTCAAAGTTTGAAGTC
>JAQIVE010001765.1:0-22999 GCA_034698285.1 Sminthurinus bimaculatus | reverse complement strand
AGACAAGCTTGTTTGTTTTGTATCATAATATTTGTATATATAATAATATATAATATAATATATATATGTGTATCGATTTCATAATAATATTATATATGTTCATCGTATAATCAAATACAACAATAAACTTTTGGATTAATCATAATAATAATACATATTCGCTATAAGTATTCATAGTTATCATAATATTTTGTCGTATGTATGTACTTAATAGTAATAATAATATATTATCTTCTGTGTATATATTATACTATGTAATAAATGGATTTCTTTCGGTAAACATGTTATACAGTTTGTGTTCAAAAAAAATTAGTTTGTTTTTTTTTTCGTTTATGATATTTTCTATTACCTGTTTTCACTTTTTTTTTAAAACTATTTTTGTTTTCTTTACTATTTTATTAATAAACTGTTATATGTACTTTCGATATATATTTTTTCCATACGCTCCTTTCCTTTTTTTCCGCTATTACGAGTTATTAAAAACATTACTAATCCTATTTTGTTTGTATATTATACTACATAATAATAATGTACTACATTATACTTTTTTTCAAAAAAGGAAACGAACAACAACAAAAAAAACAACACTAAAATTGAAATTATTAATTACTACTGGTCAGCAATGCTGCCTTATTTCTCAAATGTTCATTCTTGACTCTAAGATTGTGTTCTTCACGAAGGAGACGTTTTTCTACAGACTTAAGTGCATTAATATATTCACTAGCTCGTTTTAAGATTTCAACTTTGGAACACTTAGCAGCTTTATTTAGTGGGGGAACTAATTTCTTTAAAGTGTCAAAACTATTACGAAGATCAATTCGTCTCATTCTCTCCATATTATTATGAGTTTTCGCTTTCTTAGGTTTACCATTATTATTAGAATTACTAGAGTTACTACTATTACTACTACTATGTGAGGAGGAAGAAGACGAAGAGATACTTGATAAACTATTATGAATTGGAGAACTGGGAGCTAATTCTTGTTTTGGTTTATGAATAGCTTTCTTCATCTTTTTAGAAGGCGGTTTGTTATTATTATTGTTGTTATTAATAGTATTATTTCTATTCATCAGTTTTCCTGACAAGCTTGACGAACCTGATAGTAGGGTTGAGGATGATGAAGACAATAAATTTGACGCTGATGCCGAAGTGCAGGCTGCGAATGATGAAGCGGACATCGATGTTGATTTGAACTGAGCTCCTTTGAAATCAAGTACCTTTTTCACAGTCTCTCCATTTCCAGTGAGCCTTATAACTTTCTTTCCAGGACCTAGGGGTGCAACGAGGAAGGATTTTTGTTGTAAAGTTTCCATCAGGTCTTTTAATGGAACTAATATTTTTGTTTTCTTTGTAGCTGACTCTTCTGAAATTTCTTCCTTGATGACAATTCCTTGAATAGCATGAGTTGAATTATTACTATGAGAGGAGGATGAAAATGATTGTTGTTGAGCTGAGGAAAGTTGTAAAGCTTGAGCTGATAGTGATAGTGGTGAATGTTGTTGAATAGGACCAATGCCATTGAAGGCGTAAGAATGATCACTCAGTGCTATACTATTTAATGGTGCTCTAGTATAATAATCATCATCCTCATATTCCTCCTCAACAACTTGTTCCATTTCAATTTCTTCCTCGTCGTCGTCCTCCTCTCCCTCCACTCTTATTCTGTCTTCCTCCTCCTCCTCTTCATACTCTTCTTCATCATCTTCCAAGTCTGGAGTCAACAGTCGAAGGTGATGTATCGAGTCTTCATCATCATACTTATTAAAGTCAAACTGGGTAAAAGAACTAGAGCCGAAGATTTCGTCGTACATATCTTGATGTTGATCAGACTTCTCACAAGAACCAGCCCACATACAGTCATGTTTGATTTCAGTTATGTCATTTTCCACTTTTATTCTTAATGGTTCATGATCTAATGAACAATGTGAATCAGTACTAGTATTGGTTGGATCTTCGTGTTCATCTGTGAACATATTGAAGAAACTATCATATATATGACTTGTGAATTCCTCTGTAATTGGTTCGGTTTTAGGATATCGGTTAAACTCTTCTAATTCTGCATCCGTGTCATTATCATCGTGTTGATTGTGATGATGATGATTATGATGATGGTTGTTGTTGCTGCTGCTGTTGTTTTTGTGGTGGTGATTTTTATTATGATTCATTTCGTTGTCATCACTATGGTCGTTATTAAAAATATGATTATTAATATTAAAAAGAAGGTCGCCACTTTGTTCTTCTTCTTCCTCTTCTTCTTCTAGTACTCCATCTTCTTCACCGGGTTCAACTTTAATATTATTATTATTGTTGTGAAGTAAATGATGATGGAGTTGATGGTCAATTTGAAAGTCGATTGAATTTGTTGTTGATGAATTTGATGTTATGGTTTCGGGGTCTGATTCTATATGATCTGGCGGTGAAGGTGGATTTGTTGGGGGAGGGGAATCTTCAAATGTATAATGGAGTCCCGTGTAGGAAATTAACTGTTGTAGTAAGAACTCATCATTAGTTGAGGAGTCCATTGAATACATCGCACCATCAGATTGTTGATCTGAATCGTAGTCAATATCAAGGTGACTGAGAGCAGAGTGAAAAGAAATATCACGTTTACTACTACTCTGTCGGCTTTCTGACCAAAGTTCTAGTAAATCATCCACATATGGTTCTGGGATTGTCGGTGATCTTGGAGGTGTAGGGGGTATAGTTGACATCATTTTGAGTCTGATTCTTCCTTGACGTCTTTTTTTTCGGGATGGGAGGTTGACAGCTTCTTGGGTTATTTGGAGAGAGACCTGTGTGCAAAAACAAAAAAGAAGAACAGCGAATTAAAAAACTATAATGTACCATGATACATAGCAAATTACGTAACAGTATTAATAATAATATTTAGTAATAGGAATAAAATATTTTGATTTATTTTGTTAACACAAAGATTCGTTAGTTTTTTTATACATAATAGGTACAAATCATATTTTTGTACACACATTATAACAAAATATATGTGCATATAACTGACACTACCTGCAATTTGTAACTGATCTAATTAGCACAAAATAAGTAAGAATAATATTATAATACTACACTGAATTATTTTCTATCCTATTATATGACACTAAATTAATATGTAATATTGTCTTTTCCTTTCTATATTAGTATGTAATACGACTATGCATTTACTAGAAGTGCAAATCGTCTAATATGTATTTTATAAACCTGCTGTTTTTATATAATAATATTAGAACTTGTAAGATTCACATTAACTGCCAAAAAGTAATTAAGATTGAGTTTGTTTATACCACTTCTACTTCTGAATAACAATGATAATAATATTTCTCTATCTACTTTTACAACGGTTAATGAGTAACCTAGACTGAAACCGGCAGCCGGCTTTTTAACATAATATAACTTGTGTGTGTGTGTGTGTAGATTTTTCGCATATTACACAGCTTTTTAAAAACTACATACGCTATAAAATATGAATGAAGCGGTTGAAAATTTTCACTTTCATCAACGTTTATTTTTACTGGACATAAATAAATATGTAATTCTTCGTTTTCATATGGTACATCATATAAATATGTATACGTATAGCCACAGAAAATTTATACAGCTTATCGTAAAATCATTCAATACATATGGAAAACTTTGGAGCCAAAAAAACGACTCTTTTTTTAATGATACATTATATTTATGTACATTAATACATATATTGCAAAAATATGTACTTGAAGTATTTCATATTTTCATGAGCCGTTATTTTTTCAAGTATGTATGCACATACTTATGAAAAAAAAACTGAAGACGATTGTAGTAACATACGTTTTTACTCAAGAAAAATACGTATTTTTTGCAAACAATAATAATATTTAATATTTTCATGAAGAATAAAAAAATACATGCAAATATATTTTATTATTAAAAACAAAAAATATATAATAATTGGAACTACACAGAAATATCATAGTTTTCTTTTTTGTAAAGGGAACCACAATAGTTATTATAATTTACTATTAAAAATTGAACTTGTAAAGACTTGTTCTTTTACACAAGAGTTTTTTAAACACATTGTGAAAAACGCCGGTCCACATGTTGTAGCAGGAAAAAGGAACAACCCACCCCGGTGTCAATATGTACGAAACTATATATATATCCTCTCTCTCTCTCTTTCTACCCACGCATACTTTGGATTCCGAGTATTTCTGACTAATACTTCCATTATAATAAAATAAAATAATGTTTTAATCTTTTAACCGTTGAATTTTATTCCTATTCTAAACTATTCCTTGTACATAAACTAATTGACAACTAACTAACACACTGTCCTACATAATGATTGGAAATATATTATAAAACTCGAAAGAATATAATTTTTAAAAAAAATAATAAAGTACCTTATGGTCTCGGTTTAATAATGTTACAAGAACAGTTTTTGTAGTTCCTCAGATATATAACACAGTAGTAAACTTATTTATCCACAGTATGTTGGTTTATTCCAAATATTTCCAGGATCTGGTACACAGTACACAGTTTAATCAATCAAGCCTTGCTTGTTTGTTAAAACAATTCAACAAATATTTATTTTAACTTCACAATTCCATTAAATAATATATTCACAGAATCACTTTATTTTCCAACTTGATTACAATATTTTTTTTCACCCACAAATATTTTTTTTTTGTCAATCGCAAAGAATTGAATGAACTCCTTTCACCACACACGTAGAGGTATACTGAATATAGCAAGAGCAATAATATTATTAGTTGGTCTTGTATATTATTTTTTATAAGGTTTCGGCTTTTATTATTCAAGTTAATATTTCACCAAGATGAACATTAAGAATCACGATTTGAACGCTGAATTCTTGTACAATGTGATCGATTCTCCCAGATTCACAAAATTAGGATGATCCTGATTAACTTTTTCCAACAATATTTACCGGCAATATGTTTTAATCTTCATTATTTAAGTTACACTCACACACATACACCGACGATAGGTCGACAGAGTAGTATATACCTCGCGGAGGTACCGAGCTATAATGAAGAAGAAAAAGTTTTTTCTCTCTTTTGCCTCTATGCACGTCCAGTATGCAGTATGTAAAGTACATACATTACTTACATTCTAGTAGCTGCAAAGGAGAGATTCAAGCATACAGAGAATACTTCTCTCTCATATCTAATACGTTAGTCCATTTCAGACAAAGGAACGTACATATTTAGAGCCAAAATACGTACAGGCGCAGTCCGCCAGATGTACAGGGTTGATTTAAATCATATAGAACCATCTTAAGATTCCAAGTATTTTTTCTATGTTGAATTCCAACCTGACCTGGAATGTCAAGTAGTATATAGTACAGTGATAATTATATTATCAAGTTTAATTGACTTTTTATTTATTTCCAAAATTCGAGATAAAGCCTCTTCTTGTGAGTCAGGCAATGCAGTTTTAGCACGTAAAAACCTAGAACAGTTCTGTACTAGACTAAACTTATATCATTATAGAGCGTACAGCTTTGTGTTTACTAGTTTATTATCCAGCACCCTGTACAAATTCCCCCGAAGAATCCCAGACATAGCAAAAATATACAGCCAAGGAATACGAACCCCCCATGAGTCAACCCAAAAGTTGTCTTCTTCTCTCTATCTCTTGAAGCCGGCTTGTTTGCCTCTATTTTCTCTCATGTACACGTTTTATATTGACTGGTATCGACAGGCCAATGTTAAAGTCTTATTACATTTATTGGATCTGTATTACTTTGTATAGTCTGTAGTCTGTACCTACTTGTGTAAAAATTAAATGCAAAAACCATGTATTAATATTATGTAACAATAACATTTATTCAGTCTGACCTAGGGACACTAGATGTACATACACATGTACACAAGTATTAAGTACCCATCTCTGGCACAGAAGAGCACATGAACCACAGAGCGAAATCCTGTATGTGTGTATGTATGTGTATGTGTACATTTTCATTTACATTTCCATGTGTACTTGTGTGACCTTTGTATGTATGTATATAGGACTTGTAATATTTTGAAGCATCCTTGCCTTATAATCTCAATCTTATAGGCTCTCTTGGTTTGCTAGTATGAAACAGCTTATGCACATTAGTTTCGTCAAGTTTTTGCGAATCCAGTTAATCCAAAAAGAGACTGGGATTTAAATTCCCATACATATTAACTCTAAAGGAAGATGTAGGCTCCGGTTGACTCGGCGTTTTCCTAAAAAGTTGTACACGTTGGATGTGATGGGGTGTGAGTCAGAGTCAGAGCGAGTGAATGCACGTCGCATCGCATCGCAATTCAACGCAGAATGTACGAATATAATAATATGCATTAAAGGCCTGAAAATATATGCATGTACATATCTGTCATGTGGTAGTATGCGTTTTAGGGAAAAGGGTTAAACTAAACTCTGTATTAACTATATAATATGTACGTGTACGTACGTAAAGGTAAAAGTAGAAGAAGAAGTACATTCATACAATTATGTATTATATAGTTTAGTATGCTCCGGCACATTTTACATTGACTGCTGTATGCGAGTATGTGTGTGTGTGTGTGTGTTGGGAGCACCAGCAGCGAGTCTAGACAGAAAAGCTTAAAAAGAGCTTCACTCCACTGTCGGATTTTTCAAGGACAGTCCTACGCTGAAGTTAATGTGTGTAACGTGTATATGTATGTATATCTGACACGAGGCCTCGTTTACATACATACACACTCAAACATCTATAATATATATTTATGCTAGAGCTAGGAGGAGGATGATAGTGTAGTAGTAGAGAGCCGTAGTCATCGGATACATCATATAATCATGTATATTGCAGGCTATGGATATGTACGTCTGGCTGGCTGGTTCACTTCGTCCGCTCCTGCTTCTTTTTGCTATTTTCTTTCTTTCCTCTTTACTCCTTCGTCTTCTTCTTCTTTCATTTCGCCTTCCTCCTCATCGTGTAAAGACTTTCTTAAGTCTTTAAAAACGCATGGATATACATACCCTCCCCTTGTACAGTACATACATACATACATACACATACTGTGGAATTACATTATTATATCATACAAATTGAGAATTCTTTCGTTCTTTCTTCCTTTCTGACTTATTCTTTCTGCATTAAATTGTGTTATAATATTATATAGAATGCTAGACTTTTTTTCCTTCTTCTTCTTCTTCCTTCATAATACTACTCTCCATAAAAATGTATACATGTGAATTGTCTAGATTCATAAAAGATACTATATGTATACATAATGCTATTTTATACACACACACACACAAGCACAATATATACACCGGTCTCTACAAAACTTGTATTTTATTAGTGCTGTATTGTATACATCTATGTATTTCATATCCATCTATATAGAGAAAATACTGCTGACTCTTTTTGGCTCTGCTGCTCCTGCGTACTACACCATCCGGTATTTTCCACGTTCTTTCATTGGAATACTCGCCTTTGGACTTGTACTCACTGTGTGTATATTAAACTCCCTCTCAAACTCAGAGTGACTGAAAAACTCAGAGTTGAGCATTTTGAGACTGGCTGCAAAATAGAGAATGAACTACAGGCAGAGAATGAGAATGAGAGTCTGTCTGACTGAGAGAAATAATAATATGCGGCTGCTTGGTTGCTTGCTACATATTCCCTGTGTGTGTGTGTGTATGTATGTATGCATGTGTCTAGATTCCAGATAAATGAATACACTTTGCCACACTACTATACATACCACATACTATGTCTCTCTTACTACAACTTTACTACTACGACTCTACAACTCCTTGCGAATACTACGAGCCATGAATACGACACTCGCACACACATAGCACATAGAGAGAAAGAGACAAGTACATACATACATACATACATACATACGATACATATGTGAAATACTACGTCGAGTATTATACTATATTATTCTATATTCACCCGTGTCCATGCCATATACATAATACAATAATACACACAAATATATTACACAAACTTCAAGTAATAATAAAACAACAATAATAATAACTACTACTACTACAACTACTGCTGCTTATAGTATACGTATTTGATATGTATACACAAAATCATTCGTAATCGGACTATATTTAGGATATAATATTATGGTAAAGGCCGTCCCATTTAACCCAGACGAGACGATTTTGTTTTTACCTATATACACAAAAATTTATGGGTTGTACGTACGTGTGTATATCTATAGTTTGATGCAGAAGTTGTAAAAGTAGCAACCCTATATTCGTATTATTTTTATTCCCTTTTTTTACAGAAATAAAAACCCTATTGAGCCAACGACAAGTGAATCTCTTGCTCCCTTTGATACATTTATCGTGTACATCTCTAAACTGAACAAAATACATTTATAATTTTTCTATGAAACATTATATATTATGATGATGATGATATTAGAATAAAGTAATCATAATAAATGAGATGAGAATGAGACAGACATGGAGGAGATGAAGAAAGAACTCAGACGTAGCTCTAGACTTTACTTATAAAGCCTCTCTATATACTATATATACGTGTGTATATGTATTATGTATATATATGCATGTATTCATGTAAGAGCACCTTTTTTTACAAGAAACAACATGTTATGTAAAGTACAGAGTACAGAGTACAGAGAATGAGACACAGAACAAGATATGCTTACTAGGTGGGCCAAAATCTATGATATGTATATGCACGTATATATTTATTGTGTATATAGACACACACAGTAGTGTGTAGCATATTGGGTTATATACAATGTATGAAAGGATGAATGTATGAAATGAAATTCAATGATACTGACTGGTGCAGACCCAGACAGACCAAGATCCACGAACCCTGTCCTCGTGTACACACATAGACATATATATATATATATATATATATACTTTTTATTATATTTTGTCTGGATAGCTGGTATGGAGTATGAACAAATGTTGTGAATTTCGTGTATATAACTGCGGATAAAAAAGGGCCAAATTCTCTTTCTTACTTGTCTCTGTAAATGCTGTGAGTGTATGTATGGCCAAATCTTTATTCTTCGCTTTGTATACAATACAATATCTATATTTGTAGATAAATAAAAGTCAAATATAATAAGCAGATAGGTAGTAAATGAGTTAAATGAATTTATACACAGGTATAAGCGGTGTAAAAATCTAACCATGGTTAAATTCCCTGTGTATTACATATTGTGTAAAGATGAGTAAATGAGTAGAGACGGTGGGCTAAAAGATTTTTTTTCTCCTTTTCTTTTTCCCCTGTCTTTCAATGCATGTACGTACACTTAGCATGAATATTGAATATGCATTATACGCTGGATAACATTATTATTTTAATATGAATATGTGTACACATGCACATGAACACATTACTACACAGGTTTGAATGTGTTGAGTAAAGTAAAATATGTATCCATCCATATTTTTACAATATATAGATGTCTGTGTAGACAGTGACTTTGTAGGATTGTACCTGTATCTATATCTGTGTGTGATTGGGAATAAATATGAGACAGACAGAGACAGATACACACTACACACACACACATTTTGTGTAAGTATACACACATGCATAATAATTATAATATTATTGAAATAATAACTATATGATATGCATGATAATAAATTGAACCCATCCACATTATAACTATTTACTTGCTAACAAGCATATACATGAACGGGTAAAAAAACCAAGATTAAATGTCTATTACATATCGGATAAAAAAGGATCATAATAATTACAATATTTTAGATATGCATATCCGTACAATGTTACAATGCCTCTGTCTCTATACATGTATATGTAATTCACAATTTACATGCTGTATGCATTATATACACATAGTGAAATTCCACGTGGAGGATGGTTCTATAAAAAAAACATATGTAATGTATAAATACATACAAATGTGTGAATATCTCCTTGAATACACACATTTGGATTTGGGATCTAGACATAGACATTATCATTATGATCATCATCATAGAAATAGAAATAGACAGACATCGTAACCATGCTCATACACACACCTACTTGATGAGCATGATTAAATTGTCTACACATTGCTAATATGTATATAATATAATATTATCTCTGTACAAAGTAAATAAGTGTCAATATCCATAGAACTGGGAAGTTTCATTTCATTTTTTGCTCGTCTCTCTCTCTCTCTCTCTCTCTCTCTCTCTCTTTTCCAGCTCATTGAATCAAGTGCAACTTTTATACACATCTACTATATACTTAATACTTACCATGTTTATTGCAAACACACATTTCACATTTCCACTCAATTTCCATGCTCATCTCAAGTGATTTGATATTTTGTACATTATCATATTGGAGGCAGGTACATGAGTATGTATAATATATTATGTTATAATGTGTGTACTTTCCCCCTTTTTTCTTCTCTCTGATCTCACTCAGTCAAATACACACACACACACACTTGAACTCTTATAGTTCAGACTGCAGACAAACTTTTTATGTGTATAGACATTGATAAAGGGTGTACGAGAGAAAGAGACATAGAAACGGAATACATATATACATACAGGCATAATTTGTATACTGCTTGAGCAAGGATACTGAATTTTAGAATTAGCATAATCTTCCGTACAATTGTCCATGGGAAAACATACATACATACATACATATAAATGCTTGTGCACATGGGGTAAATCTACTATGTAATACTAACAGTATCATATTATATACCCATAACGCCATAACTATTTATGCATGGACATTATTTTTATTTTTACAGGGATAAAAAAGGGAGGCCGATACTTTTGGAAACAGGGAAAGGCAAAATATTAAATGTATAAATAAAATGCATAACATTGTACATGTAAACATGCAAAGAAAGTGAAAGGAGATAAAGGCAATAAAGACATTACGAGATTGTAAGTCACTTTACGTTTTCCGTGCTTCTATTTTGTGCATCTATGTATATGTTTGTGTGTGCATAGCACTGTGCTGGGTAAAAGGCAGAACAAACTAGACTATTTTTTACAGGGACATTATGTACCCTTTTTTCAGTTCCTACTTTATGTTTTAAGCTCCAACTATGTAAAGTATAAAAAAAGTTTGTATGATAGACAAATAACAATAAAACATTTCTTCTAAACTAATATTTAGCAAATGGATGATAATTATAGGAAAACACCTAAAATATATACTTATTACATTGTATTATTATAATGTATTTTTTAACTATTAGTTTACTTTGTCGCCCTTATCTTATCACTTGTCTACATTTTCCTACTGTCCACTTTCTAGTCGCTAAACTATAGATACATTACATCACATTTACATTTATCGTCGTTAGTAGGTGTATGTATACATGTATGTGTACTCGTTTTCGTGTCGTCGTCGTAGTCGTCTCAACCGACGACGAACCTCACATTGTATAGGTATGAAGGAATATAACGATGATGAGCATCAACTTTTATAATATTATTACACTTTACAATTTATTGTGTATACTTTTTCATAGTTCAAGTTTTTTTCGTCTCGTCAATATATTCCTATGTATATCTTTGTGTCTTGATTTGCCTCTCAACTCGTCACTCACTTGGTCCCTCACCAGTCTCACACATACGCACACACACAGGGACAGACATTGCCATACGTAAGATACTTTGGTTATGCTAGAAAATGTATATGCATAAACTAATAGGAATGTACGATCATGTGTCCAGACACACGTGTAATTGAGATTGAAATTAAATATATTACAATTACATATTACATTATATGATGATTATGTATTAGCAAAATGTTTTTGATATTGTGTATCCGACAGTGGACAAGAAGGTGAAGAGACACAGAGAGAGAGAGAGAGAGAAGGATAGCATTTTAGTCAAAAGTCAAGTTAGACCAAATCCCTAGTCTCATTTGTGTAAGTATAGCATAATACAATATAAAATATGTAATGTAATATGTATGATGACCATGATTATGTGGTTGCTGATGACTGAAAAAAAGGTGAAAAAATACAGGTGAAACGTAGACCAAGTAGTTAACGCCACTTTTACTCTGTACATATTAATGTATTAACGTGTGGATAAAAAAATAAATTATAATATTACTATAATACATTTTTATCATCTCTCTCGTTTGAAATTAGAGAGATTCTGTCTCAAAGTAAACTTGCATGTCGTTAAACTGTCCAACCATATTAAAATACAGCATCATCGTCCCATCAGCACCAACTTGAATGAGAAAATGCGACAAAGTGCTGAAGTGTACTATTTATCATTGAAAGAGTTGAGAGAGCCAGACTTATGATAGTGTAGTATAATACATACAAGTATAGAAGAGGTCATCTAGAATTACTTTATTTTAATTATAGTGCAATATTATATATATTAGATAAACGAAGGTAAGCACTCACTCACGTTAACTATTAAATAATAATGAACATATAAAATGGGCGACAGACAGTAGCACTTATACCATTAGATTATTATACAATGTGTAATGAATATATACAAAATGATTGTATGATCATGATCGTATCATATCATATCATATTATTATGAATGCCTGTCTACCGTATGCTGTATGTATACATAATTTACTTGCAGTATACACTATACACTATACATTATCATAGAACAGAGAACGAACATACTATGCAATTAACATGTAAGCTTCTTGTTTTCCTTCCTCTGCTTTTTTCTGTGTATGTACTTGGTACGTCTTCCATTTACTTTTGCTGCCATGTACTTGTGCTTGAAATGGTTGAAATCTCCAGCAGCAATTTTTTTATATCCTTTTTTTATTTTGGCTACAAATATACACACACTCAGCTCATACTTCTCTCGTTCTCTCTCTCTCTCCCTCGCTTACTTTTGTATAGTTACTTTCTGTCTCCTTACCAGCGTAGAATTTGCTGTGTACACTAAAGAGTGTAAAAGAATATCAGGAGTGGCTCTGTGACTGAGTTTTGTTTCATTCTTTCGTTCTTATTTCTTGAGTTTTGTGGTATGAACTTTGAGCTTCACATATTTACCTATTTATAGTATACACCTTAACCAGTCTCTTTCGTCTGCTTGTGCTCTCGGCTTTGCCTTCCTTTTTTTTACTTACTACTTCTTTGCTTGCTTGGCTGCTGGGACCTGGAGGAGTCTAAACAAGTGCACAAAAAGTCAAGTAGTCAAGAATCGACGTACACATATACATGTACATAAATACATACATATGTACCTAGACACATAATATTCCTGTAAATGCTGATGCTGTGCCCACAGCGTTAGAACAACGTAAAGTGTACAACATACAATGTATTAGAGCATAACATAAAAACAGAATCCCTATTCACTCGATATAGGGATTACATATTATATAATTATATATGTACATGTATGCATACATACACATATACAAATACGTTCTCTTTTTATACTTCTTCCCTTACTCCTTTTTCTTTCTTTCTTTCTTCCTTTCTTATTTTCTTTCTGTCTTGCGTCCTCTCTTTGCTTTGTCTGTCTGATTCTGTTTTCCCTCCTTCTTGCATATTTCTCGTAACCCCAAAAAAACTTGTATATATTTAGGTATCCCATACATATATACAATACACACTCATCACACTTAGACACAATGTGTATGTATTATATACATTATACATACTTACTTACAACCTCAACTCGAACATGCTCCATGACTTTTAGTTTGGGATTTAAATGACCCAGATATGTATGATATATTTTCCCTCTCTTTCTCAGTCCCTGTGTAAAGAAGCAAAATAATATCATTTTCAACGTACTTGTAGTGTAACGTGTACATTAGTAATAATAATATTACTATTATTATCATCATCACCATCATTATGACTATGACTTTGACTTTGACGATTGACGCAAAACTTTAGTAGTGTAGACGAACCTCTTAAAAATACGCATTTATACACGATTGGAGTAGGGAGAGAGAAAACGGGGAATTGCGTGCGGATGTAAAAAATCCGTGTGGCCAAACACTATTAGAGAAAATTTTATACATGTATTTTATATGCATAAAACACATGGACACAAGAAGACCGAGGAAAAGGATATGAAAATAGCTAAAGAGAGAGAGAGAGAGAGAGAGAGAGAGAGAGAGAGAGAGAAGGAGATGAACATAGACAAATGCATAAAATTCTCATATGTATATACATGCAGACACATTCACAAATATCGTAAATTTTTCTTATCTATTTTCTCAAAGGAAACGAGCCATGGGCTGACGATTTGAGACTAACTTATAATAAATACATAATATTATTATTATTACATATATTGCATCATAAAATATGTATATACAATATACACGTATGCAAATCTCCTATGTATATAAATACCTACTTTATTTTCTTCAGCCATCCATCCATCCATCCATCCATCCATCCATTTGAGCTTGAGTTTTAAGTCAAGTTCGTTGAGACTTTAGGTTTGAGACGCATGTAACAAAATTATATTACAATATTATTACATTAAATATGTCTATACACTGAAAAAAGAGATTTGGGAACTTTATGAAAAATTAATTACATCGTTGTATATGGAGCCGTCACGGAGGTGTGTGGGGGGAAGAACTACAGAGGTTATTATGACGATTATGCTTATTCCGTCTTTAAAGTGTAATAATATTACATATTTATAAATGTATATAATATTGTTCGGCACAAAGTATTGTATCATTAACGTAGTACTCTACTTATACCGAGAAAAGTTGTGCAGATATGTGTAAATTCATAATTCATTCACCGCACTTGTGCTCCATACTCCATACCCCATGCCCACGGATACATAATATACATACACACATACCTTTGGTGTTCCTTTTCCCCTCTATCTAATTTTATGGACGTACATATACTTTACACACATCCGAAAAATATTATTACTCTTATTAATAACAATAATAATATTTCCCTCCCCTCCAAACACACACACACACACACACACTTACACTTTGCAATTGTACATAAATATTCTCATTCTCAGCTCACAATTAGTCGTAAAAAGGATTTTAATTAGTCATAAAGTGACCGCCCTCAAAGTGTGTATATGTATTTAAAAAAGTTGAGAGGAAAAGCGCAAAAGGCAAAAGGGTAATATACTACACCAAAATATTATTCTTGTTATTATTTATTGTATATTCCTCACATTCACACTGCATACACGAGAATAGAGCAGTTCCGAGGAGAGGAGGAGATGATACAGATAAATATGTATAAATAAAATAATCATGAGTGTGTATAGACATATTATATGTTTCAAACAAAAAAATTAATGTGAATACATACTTCACAGGCTGTGTAACATTTACAGGTACACTATTCAAGGATAAAGAGTAAAAGGGCTACTAAGGATAAATGGATGGATGGATGGATGGTGATGTGATGATGATGAGAGAAGGAGAAGGGTTTTTTACGAGCGTTTGTTATAACGTGTGAGCACTGAGCAGTGTAAGTGTACCTTTTTTCAAGTTCCTTTCTTCCTTTCTTTCTCTCTATCTTTCTTCCTTCCTTTGCTCTATCGTTCTCTCGGCTTGTCCCTTTCTTCATCATGATAATACCCCTTTTTAAATACCAGTTTTTTAAAGGATAGGACGATGGACTGTGCACAAGAACATACATACGCACGTATGTACATAACTTGAATGAACATGCATTTAAGAAAATACCAAAGAACCAACCACCAGCACCACCAGAACTCTCAGTCTCAGTGAGTCAGTGAGTCAGTCAATAATATCCCTTCACAATGTCCATATAATATACGTAATGTACGTATGTGTATAATTACTATATGCTTCCATTTCTGTTGTATTTATATTGATTACCGTATGCGCCGAGTCACGGGGATTTTCTTCACACTATCAGCTTATAACTATATGCATACATAAGAATATACATATCAAACTATGATTGCATATTTCATATTGTATAACCATTATCTACATTTCTACATATTATTGTGTATAAGTGATTACGTAATGGGAAAGGAAACATACATACATATGTATACAAACACATGCCGGCGACTCAGACATAAAGGATAAAATAGAGAGACTTGAACCTTGAAGTTGGAGAGAAGTAGACTTAAAGGAGAGAAAGAAAGAAATAAAGGCAGGGGGCATAAAAAATGAGGAGAACAATGCAGATGCCGGGATTTTGGCGGGAAAAGAAACCGTGCTCATGTATGTCTGGATTGTCTGCTCTGTCTGACTTCATTCTCTATCTTTCTGTGTGTGAGTCTGTGTGTGTGAGTATGTGTGTGTTTGTACTCATTTCCCATTTCTCAGGGCCAAATATTTGGAATCACAAGTCTCCACATGAGATACATTACACATCATGTGTTATGCATGTACACATGTGTGTGTGTGTGTATACAATGTAATATGTATCACATATCACGGCACATACATAGTTTTCTTTACACACCATGTATACATACTTAATGTAGTCATGTGGACACTGCCGGAATTGAATGTATGGAAAAGATAAAGATGAAAAGGGGACGTACCTAAAACTATGTAAGAAAAAACGTGAAGATACTTATGCTGCATCATATGTATCGTATGCATCTACTATATATAATACATATTTTTCTTCCGTTTTAACTCCTTCTGCTATTTTGATCTTCTTCTCCTTATATACAATGGGAACAGTATACACACAGCACAAATCCGTATAAAAAATGCGAGGGAGAAAAGTTGATTTGGGAATCCAGACAACGGCATTGCTTTAAAAAACATTTATGTACATACGTACATACATACGTCCACACATTTTTTCTTTGATTCTCCAGTCAAAGCTCAATGTAATCAATGAGACCTAATTTGTTTAAAAAAATAACCTACTGCTCGACATAGTTATAGCTGCTGCATCAGCTTAAATTGTATGGAACTATTATCTCTATCTCGCACGTTTTTTCTTGTTTTTCTTCTACTCCTTCTTTTGCATGATCTGATTCCATGAGTTTATACATACTTAACTACTAAATAGGTGAGCATCTTGGATGGAGTCGACTGTGATCTTTACCACATTAAAAGGACATAAATGGCAATAGTAATAAGATAATAATGTTAGTATTAGTATTATGATGACATGTGTCCTATTCCATATTTGGCATTTTTTACAGAAACAAGCCAAAAGTCAACCACGAGGGAGAAACAGAAGAAAAAAAAATCAAAACCTCTTCTCTCAATTTGCTTCTCTCGTTGGTGAATGAGAAGACTAAGAAAAGTCACGACAAAGATTTTTCATGTCGAGGTCCGTGTGTATACAATATATACAATTGTATAACTATATTATTCATTTATTATCCATATTCCTTATTCCTCGGAAAGAGCTAGGCAAGCTATCACTCGTTTTTCGTTATGTCTCACATGTGATTCTGATTCTCCTCAATCTGACACTGACACATCATCTAATACACAGAGATACATCCACAATCCACACACACGCAAACGTATTTAGTTCTCCATGATCCATGATAATATGTCTATATACATCAGTAGTATTGTGCATACAGAGATAGAAGGTCTGTATTACAGACCTAGAAAATGCATAATGTTGTTTCTATCTCCCATAATAATAATATTATTATTTTGGATGAATCAGTGTTTGTCTTCATGGAAAATCACTCTATATTATTCTATATTCACTTTACTGTACACACACGGCATAGATTTAGCATTACTATTAATATATATATAGTGTATACGAATGCTTTTTCCTTGCTCCTTTTTGGCTTCCGTTTTTTTCATCTTCTTTAAATTCATGAATCATGACCCTTAGCATAGATATATATTATGTGTATGCAAATATGTATTTTTGTATTTACAATAAATAATATAATATACATACATATAAGCTCTCAGTATAAATAAAATATCTGTATCTCTCTCCCTCATTTTTTTTACCCTCTTTCCACTTTTTTTATTTCAAGTTCTCCGTTTTCCTCCTCCATCCTCTCCCTTTCTCTATCAGTTGTCTCGTTTGTATGTGTTTAATGGAGAGACACACTGTTTCACTTTAAATGTTACCCACATTGCATGCATCCATGTCCTTATCTTGTTCTAGATACTGAAAACCAAGATTTTTCATATTATTATTATTATTACAATGTTTACTATATCCAGGGAGAAGAGTCTCATGCTGGAGTCCAAGTACATAGTAAACGTTTTCCTATGCTTGTTTATACGTTTTTGAGTTGTGTGATGTTGTTATGTAATGGAAACCCCTCGTCAGTCAACTGAAGGAGATTTCGTTTCTTGTGTGTTTTTTCCTCCTTCCCTTACGTTTTCTCCATGAAGATAGCTTAAGTGTATTGTAGGAAATAATAAAAAAATATTGAGTCATCATAATAATATAATCACAACCTATACGCTCAAAATATTGCTCAAGATAATGCAGATGTGTAGTTGTTGTATAATGATATAGATTTGAACTATCTATTTACATTATGCTTTCATAGTAAATATTACATGGTATAGTATATCATTATGCATTATGTAGTCACTGTATATGTGCAGTGTAGGTTATATTTAAAGATCGGAAATATCTTTCGTCATTCGTCATTAGTGAGCAATTTATTAGCGGATTAGTCTGCTTTTGGTCTTTAAGCAGTTTCATCACATGTATACATATGCCTACCATGTTATTTGCATTAAAATTTACGATACATAATTTATAGTAATTTATATAAGTACATTTTACTTTGACTCGGATGCAGCTTTTGGATCCTGGATGCGGACACACGCATATGTTCTAGAACAAAGTGCACCATATGATGTACATATGAATTCATGCATGCATGTTCTCTATACATACAAAAATCTGTATGGAATACATTATGTATTGTGTTGTATGTATGTGATTGTGTACCTACAATACATATCCCACAATAATCATTTTAATATTTATGTATACACCGGATGACGATCGGATGTACGTCAACTTTGTGCATGTCCGTGAGTGCTTGTTCCATTTTGTGTGCGTATACATAGTTCATAGTTCATTCTATTGTGTTGCATCGTACGGACTCATTAAGTTCCCGTAAATGTCCACATTAAAAAGCTCAAATGAAAATATTGAAAAAGTTTTATCATATTTTGTAGGAGGACGAGTTTTTTTGATACAGGTAAGAATATAATAAAGATGCATACATAAAATGTTTTTTATTTAAAAAAGTGCATTAAAAACACCTCAAAAGAGTGGCGTGCTTTATTGTAAACATATCTATTACTATACTAGATACACGTAGTTTAAGCATCAAGTAGGTATGAAAACGAATGAAACATGAAACATAGGACGGAGAATCCACAATATTATGATAAATATACAATATAAAACATAATGTACATTATTTTGAACCAGTTACATACTTTTTATTTGTACATGTGTTTATAATGGTGTTCTCTCTTTCTGTCCCGTGCCCATTTCCCATATGCGCTTTTGTACTTTTTTATTTATTAAATGATCATTTTCCTCTTGTCCTCCTTCCGTATAATACTATAATGTGTACATAAAAATATGTACGTACATCTCATTTCATTTTTGTAAAAATATTTTTTACTCCTGTGTTCCTTTTATTATGATCATCATCATCATTATTATTATTATTGTGGTACATTATATTGATGTGCATGTCTATTTACTTGTAAATGCAAAGTTTAAACTCTCTCTGCTCAGTTCCTAGAATTTTTAGCTACGTCAGATTTTCATTGCCCACTCGATAGATAGATAGATGCTACATAATACATGTATAATGTACAAATAGATACATGATACATATTTTCTTTCTTTTTCTCTTTTGAACTTGCCCTGGACTGGACTGGCAACAACCAGAGCAACACACAAATCTCAATCCCACATGGATGCATGCATACACAATACATATGTAATATGTACAGTGGAATCTCTTATGTATCATATTTTGTATCTTGTACTTTTCGACCTGAGAAGCTGATAAGCTACCTTTTATTTACCCACAAAAGCTTACGCTCACACTAGCAATATACATAGTTCAAGATTACTATGATGGTACTTTTGTATAGATATTGGTATTTGGGTATTGGATATTGACTGTGTATTGTGTATTGAGTACTGTAAGTAACTGAACTGTATAGTATGCATCGTCCTTACAAATTTCCAAAACACTGTCAAGTCGACGATCGACCAAGAAAAAGGGAGACGCAAATAAGCTAAAGGAAAAAGGAAAGGACGAAAGAAAAACTCAAACCAAAAATCCAAAATCAAAGCTCAAGCCAATAACAACAAGAAGAGCGAATTATAAAGACGAAGGAGAAGGAGGAAGAAAGGCAAATGGATAAATGTATAGAATGTCGATGGTCGATATATTGAGTGTAAGTATATGTATATAGAAAAGCAAATAGAAAACAGAGAGCTCTTGTCCATGTTCACAAAAATACATACATTACATGCTATACATTATGCGTGCATTGCATATAGTGCTGATCTCCTTCGTCTTATCTTCTTTTATTATGTATGTATGTATATGTATTATGTGTATGTACATATAGATCCGCATGTGCATACATAAGTACATAATGCATGTATTTGTGTCGGAGTCTTTAACTCTAAACTGATGAACAAGTTCAAGAAAATGCTTTATGTACCAAACGTCATTTTATATGGAGCACACACACAAGCTTACACACTGCACTCTGCTGCATTACATTATCCTGATCGTGAGTTGTATTAGGCATTATAATATTGCATTTGATACGATTCAAACTGTCTACGGTTTGGGAGGATGAGGTGTGTATTACAATTTAAACTTTAACTGTATCTAGTACGTACATATTTAGAGACATTGTATAGGTATTGGTATAATATGTGGTATATGTATGTACATACAAACTGCATAAAAGTTGAAGACACAAAGAAAAGAACATGTTACACAGGGAATGTATCACAAAGTGTGCATATGTGTGCATACACAATAAATCTATGTATTGACGGGCTACTCCTTTTCAATGAAGGTGAATGGTGAATGTTTCTTATGTATGCATGCACACAAAATAAATTCTAATATGGTATGTATTTATATAAATATATAAATTTACAATATGCATAAGTATTGTTATTATTATTATTGATTATTTTCTACATGTACATGCTACATGACAAATACCAGGACTGCATTGGAAAATCGTCTCAAGAAACTGAAGACAGAACAGAAGCAGAGTAGGTAGAATAGACATATCAGACAGAATGAGATAGATATAGAGAGAAAGAGAGAGAAACGGATCAACAATATCAACAATCAACAGGAGCAACTGTAACAATAACAGTGAACCCTGAAACATTGGAGTTGTTAGTAAAAAAGAGTTTGAGCCATCATCTAGTTACAACTGCAATGTATCCAATTTACAATATTAAGCACAGATATACATACACATACACACACAAAAGTGCATGCACTCGACGAGCTATCTAGGTAGGTATTTATTTACAACAAAGGGCGATTCGAAACTCTTTGATACACACTACACAGTATCCATTATCCATCCATCCTCTCGTTTATTCTCATTTTTGATCTCTGTTTCTATAATATGTTACGATTAGCGTATGGATAATGGATAATGAATAATGAGCCAGCGAGCGAAAAAGAGCGAACGAGAGAATGGGGAAAAGGGAAGTCAGACAATTTCTGCCTCCATTCACAATTCACACACATTATTATAAGTATGTATTACATTTTGCATGCGGAATTTTCAATGCAAAAAAAGAGAAACCATCTGACTTTGAATTTGAGATGCCGAGAAGCCAACTGACTGACGTACATAGATACAAAACATCAAATTATCCTATCTATATAACGATATTCGCAAGAAGACCAAAGAAAAAAAGGAAAATGATTAGAGTTCTAATTGAGTGAAATGTGAAAACTGTAACTTTTGTTCTGAACATACGATGCATGTAGTATGTACAATGTACATATGCTGTATAAAACTTATTTAAAAAGTCTCTGTAGATAGATGTGCAGGAAAGCTCCAGAAACTAAATGGGCAATCTATCTACTGTATGGTTATATAAAAACATCTTTACTTTTACGCGTACATATATTTAGTTTTCGTTGAAGTGAGCCATTCGCCATTCAGGAAACGAGAGCAAGAAAAAAAAGTTTGAGACCAAAACATGCAATATTTCTTAAGACTTTTGTACTTTTGCCCTATTGCACTGACACCCTGTCCCGTGTCCGTCTGCGCCCCTGCCCTGCTTCTGGATTGTGTGTGCTACCATTGTTGTACTATTATTATTTATTCCTAGTACATGCTATTTTTTACATGAGCATGTAAATATAAATATCCTGCATACATTGCATACATATGTGGAGTGTGACTGATCCTCCTTTTTCTTGACTTGAAGGTGCGTGCGTGTATCATGACGACGACAATAGGATCAAGTCTTAGATAGATCCGTCGGTGATAGCTGAAGCCGGTAGCAGCCGCCCGGATTGTATCCAGAATATACATTACACATACACGTAAGAATAATAGTAAAAGAATCGTAGTTGCGTTTACAATTTACATGCTACATTTGTACATAATATCGTTGATCCCTGGCTATTCATGCAACATAATATATTTCATTATATAATAAAGAGAGGCTGGCAAACGATGAGAAGAAACACGGAGCAATAGATCCTTGAATATTGGAGCAGATGGTCTGTCAGGCTGACTTGGCCTGATACTGATGTGGATGTGGAGGGACGATGGCCCACGCCACATTTAAATTCTGAGAAAAAAATGCACAATATAATAATATTATACTTGCGTGTATAAAAAATATATTATAATAGCTCCCGGCCACTACCAGTAACCAGCGACCATCGCCATCATCACCATCATCTAGCAAGAAGGTGAATGAAAAAAAGAAAGACGAAGAAGAAGAAGAAGAAAACGAAGAGGAAGAAAAGAAGCCAAGGAATAAACGAAACGCAAAGACGGTCATCCAAGAATACAACTATTTTTGTATTCCCT
>JAQIVE010001764.1:0-23000 GCA_034698285.1 Sminthurinus bimaculatus | reverse complement strand
AGCCTCAGGATGTTTGTCTAGCCAATACGGCATATGAACAAGCAATAACAATAATGATGATCCAAACAAATAGTACAAACCAAGAAATTCCTTAATTTGAGGGTTTTTTGAAGTTTTGTTCAACTTCTCGAAATTGGTCTTTAGCCCAATGAATAATCAATTAAATTTGCATTTTTCAAACAAAAAAGTGTCCTATAGTTTTTGGAAACAAATTTTAAGAATACAAATAATTATTTTGGGATTCCCCCTATTTTTTTCAGGTAAAAAAGCTTTAGGCAAATTTTTATTTTACTGTAACCATTGCAAAAACATCTCGACGTATTTTACGTTCTGCTTTTATCTCCCTAAAAAACCAATGCATAAATAAATAAGCCAAAGTAAAGTTGTTCCTGTTGGTTTTTGACATTTTCCTATGTCTCAGGTTGATCCCTAGAGGAGGTAAATGTGTGTTTATAAATGACGTGCAATCATCGTATTGTATCGCATCGCATCATACCTTCAAATACGTAGTCATCGGATAAACAGCTGAAACGGCCGCGGCAGTAAAGGGAGCATCGACGGAGGCAGAACACAAAAAATGAATTGAAAAGTAATAAAAGTTTAACAGTCGGTAGGCAAGGACCAACATCAACATGAGCATCACTATCAAACTTGCTCTCGGCAGAGCTGACTCAACTCATTCCACTGCCACATCCAAAAGTAGGAAAAAACTCGAGTCAATAAAAAAGGAGTGCAGTACAATACATACAATGTGATACCATGCGAATATGTATCATGTAAAATGTACGTGTCCTATACAGACTGAGGAAAAGGGATCAAAAGACATTATAACTACATATTGTACAATGTGTATAGTATTTGTATGTGTAAGAAATTAAAAGGAGAAGGAACGAGAGAGGCTGTAGAATGTAGAAGGTGCAGATAAAGTGTCTGTAATGAAGTGTTTGTGAGACCCAGTGTGTATATTTGTACGTCTCTGTATGTGTATGTGTGTGTGTCAGAAAGGAGCGTATTTGTTGTCGGCGACTATCACATGTGATTTACCATTTACTATTCACCATCGACCATTTGGCCATCCACCAGAGACTGGATAAAGAAAGAGAAAGAGAGAGAGAGAGAGAGGATCGTAACACATTATTATTATCCCACATTGGAGGATCATCATTCTTTTATACACGTGCAGGGTCCACATAAAACATACCGGGGAAATAGTGTATCTTTCGCCATCTCCTAAATCTGTAATGCTCCACATTTACGCACAGCATCATCCACATCCGCACTCACATCCAAATCCACATCAACACATTAATGGTGGCCTTGATATTATTTCCGCCTGTGTTTTGTCCCGTGTGTTGGCTTCTCGTCCTGGGGAAAAGTCAAGAGGAGAGGAAAGGTGTAAACTGTATATGTAGTCTGTAGTCGGTAACAATGTTGACTGTATGTTGTATGTATGTCCGTAAACTGTGGCAAAGGAGATGGAGAGAAAAGCGCTGTTAATTTTATTGCCGACTCCGACAACAACTCCGACTGACTTCTTTCTCTCATTTTCTTTGTCTCTTTCCCCCATTATACATACAGGAAAATAAAGAGAGGCCTCTTGTTGCCCAGGGTTTGATGATTTGATGGTTGAGAACGGTGTACATACGATTTTACTGTCGGTTTGACTTTCGAAACACGGCGAGTTTGTATTCCAGTTTGAGTTTGACTTTGACTTTGGGGTTTGAGTTTGCGTTTGAGTTTGCATCCTGGTCGGGACTGTTAGTCAAACACGGACATTCATTACCATTGCAAATATAATTACTTTGATTATTTGCAATCAGGCTTTTGGCGGTAAAGCGCTCTTCCTCTCTCTCTCTCTCTATCTCTCTCTTTGCCTCTTTTCCTTTCGATGATTCCTCTGTTTTTCTCTTGCCATTCTTCTCTATCTCCCTCGAGTTTATTTAATTACGAAGGAAAGGCCGACTGTACGTACATACAACATCCTCTTCCCAATTTCCGTGTTCTTGCTTCCCTCTTTTCCATTTGCCATTCCTTTCCATGTATATAGATATGTATGCCTACATTAATTCGATAGATATGCGATAAAAAGGGAGGCTCATCCATCCTTTGGTCGATGAGGTAAACTTTGAACGAAAATGCAAATGAGGCAGGAAATATCTACTTGAAACTATTCATTGGGTCCAAATTTCTCACATTCGAGAAAGCCAGTATGTACATAAACTTTCCATGTACAAAATCTGACTTTCCCTACCTAAAAACTGGAAGATGCGCTAAAAATTTGGATTTTTGTTCCAGCTTTTGTTTTTAAAACAAAAGAATGTAGGTCATTAACAAAAATATATAAAATATGACCAAGCCAATTGCTTTGAAGCTTTCTTCATACATAGCAAAGGATTTTTGGCGGCTTAAAGTCCAACTTGACTTGTACTTTGTTGTCATCTTGGTCTTTATCCTTTGTTGTGGTGACATTTTTTCTACGTTTTCAGGCTCTGGACTTTCTCGGGCTGTATTTTTTCTTGCAATTTTATTTGTTCATATGGACATTGGTAGTATGTAAAAGCTGTGAGTATTTTGTGCAAAGAAAATATTAAAGGAATGGAACATGTAGAATAACGAATAAAATGGTCGGCCGCTTTGAGGCTTAAACAGACCGCTTCCATTTAAGCCTCCATTTCTATTTCCATAATGTATGGTCGCGGCTCCTCGCACAGAACAGTCAAGATGCTCACATGGAGATGAAGACTAAGATGAAAATTAAATTGAGCTGGAGCTGGAACTGAAACTGGAAATAGAAATGAAACAGCAGGAATAAGAATTGCAAAGGAATGAAATGGAATCCGTGGAACTGTGGCAATAGTACGTGTACGACCAGTAGTACAATTGTACAATACATAAGTTGGTTCTATATATATTTAAGTGTAGACTTGGGAGTGTGTGTTCAAATAAAAGGTTAAAGATGAGATGCAGCGGATCTGGAGAGACCTAAATGGTGTACATAAGCGAGACAACCAAAACAACTGGAAAAACAACAACAACAGTAAAGCCATGGGACGGAACGAGTCTTTGTCGTCATCATTATTATTACTATGCATTGTCATCATCATCATCATCGTCGTTATTCATACGTTTGGCTATGTATGTGTTTCCCTTAATGTAAAATGGTAGGAGATTCAAATTCAGCATATGTGAAACGCTTCTACTGCTGCATATATATGTATAAAGGAGAAAGTCAAGGCAAATGTAAGAGCGCATTTGCATCTTTTGATTGACAAAAAAGAGGAGCGACCGCCTTTCATCATGTTTGGGAGAAAACATTTTATTTTTATCCACGCTTTCCATCTATCTATGTATAGCCTTGCTTGAAGTTTGAAGCCGCAGAAGCGTCTTTCAGTTCATCTGTTTTCCATCTCCATCTGAAGCCACTCGAACTCAAGTGGCTTCACTCGTTTTCTAATGTGACGTACCGTAAATTTTCTAATACCACGTAACGTTGAATTGTACTTTTTGTCAACAATTGGAGCATTAGAGAAAGTCTTTCAACTTGTACACATCTAAATCATGGAAATTTCAGACGGGCACGGTTTGAACTTTTACGGTACATGCATATGTATGTACGTATTCCAGTTTTTGTTTGTGACAACCCAAACCGAAATTCGGAGAACTGAATATGATGTGAGTGACTGGGAAAATCTTCAAGTTTGATGATTGTCAACGCCCGCTCTACTTATTTAATAGCCGATGTTAAAGCACGCCCCTTACCATTGTACGACATGGATATATACATGTATGAAGATGGAGAACGACATGATATCTTGCGGTTAATGCAACACGCGCCGAAACATCAAAACATCAAAAGTTCAACACCAAATTCCCCCTGTTTTTACAACATGCTGTTCACTGTTCTACATTCTACAGATATTCCTTCACTCTCCCGTCATGGCTGTGACATTGCTGTTGGTGTTCGTGGTGGCAAAGACTTTATTTCCATTACGCCATGTATGTATTGCGTCCAATAATCTTGAACTTCATTTTCATTGGTTTTCTTTGGTTTGAGGTTTATGTTTATGTAAAACTGTTTAACTATTGCACTGTATTGTGTAAGAACGCTGGAGCTACAGGCCTCCAGCTGCGTCTTCATTTCCACGAGTGTGTGCGTTCCCGTCTTGCGTTTTGTCACAAGCTGGAAGTTGCGGAGCAAGTTAACGAGATGGAAAGAAATGGAGCACAACTTGAAATTTACAGGACATCACGTGTCATTGTATTTATGTATGTATACATTGTATACTGTATAAGCGTCAAAGTCAAACATTTGTAAATTTGCAGAAACTGGGAGAGTATGTAGAAAGAAAGATTAGACATGGGTCGTCACCTCCTATGTACAAATTCTCCGTTTTCTATGCCAAAAAAGGAAAGGCTTTTATTTTGGTCCACCCAAAAGAGGAAAATGAGTCTCTGTTTTATATAAATAGAAATATAAATATTTCTGTTTGGCCTCTGTACATAGATGAATGGATATTGTACTCCCTAAATTTGAAAAGAAAGTCGTGTTTCTATTCCTATTCCTATTCTTATTTGTATTCATATTCAGGTTTTATTTAGGTGCAGCTCTGCGGGACTTTGTGCTAGATGTGACGGGATGACGGGGCAAAAGGTCAATTTGGTGTGGATTAATAATGCACACAGTGGTCTTGGGAAACTTTTCGCCCAGTTTGTGGCTTTTACTTGGACTTTCTTCACTTTCTCCGCTTTCTCTCCTTTGTTGATACGGATAAAGAAGGATAAAATATAGGGAACTATGTATTCTCGCCCGCCCTCCACGTGAGTGCGTGGCCTGGTATGTTATGTTGTTATATATAGTACAGTCTGACTCTGCTTTGCTTTACTTTGGCGTGGTGTGGCCTGGCTGGCGTGGCGTGTGAGCTGAAGAAAACACAGGAAATTGCGTGAGTCCCACGACGTACACGTTCATATGACAACTCGCAGTTTTACTATAGTTTTTACTCCAGGTTTTATTGTAGCTTTTACTTTAACTTTTATCCTCGTCCTCAATGAACAATTTCAGCCATAGATTTCTTTACTTTCTCCGGACTTTCACCCAGAAAAGAAACCCCCATTGTACGTATATCTACTGTATGTATATACGTATATCTCCACATAAATGAAATAAACTCCACTATATTCATTTTCACTTAATGGCAACTCTTTATTCTTGCTCGCCCGTTTAACCGAGTTTCTTTGTGAGGGCTTATAATCAGGGTTCTGATAGTCTACACAGTTTTTTCCCACTTTTGGGAAAAATCAAATGTAATGTAAACATTTTACAAAGATTGAACAAAAACATTTATATTGAAATTAAAAAAATCATTTGCAAGAACAATATTATAAAATTTTAAAAATTATCTACATCTTATTGATATTTGGATAAGCTTCCCTAGACTATGGCATTTATGAAGTGTACAAAAAAGGAAAGATTGTAAAGAAAAAACTGGTTCCATTATCCGTAAGAAAAAGGAGTGGATCGTGAGCCTGGCAACAAAACCGCTTAAACTTTACCCACGGTGTTTCTTTCCCGTTCATTTGAATTTTAATCATGGTTTGCTCCATGACACGCCGACCCAACTCGGCAACTGCATACAATACCATACATACATATACATATGTACATATAATTGGATACAAACATTACATAGAAAGTTGGGTTGGAAGCCAGAGTCGGGGTTTTTGCGGGCATTCTTCCTCGCATTTATATTCATCTTGGCAAACTTAATTCCTAACTGTTATGGCCTTTCTTATTATTATCTCTATTATTCTTTCTCCGCCACTTTCCCTTTTACTTTCACTTCCACCTGAGCTGCGAAATTGAATGTGGACGCGAAAATTGAAGGAGCTCCACCTTTATTTTTCATACACTTTGAAATTAAAGTGCACAGTCAAGGCTGGAGAAAGTCCGTACAAAGTATTATACAAAGTGTATAAAACAAAGTTGGAGAAAAGCAAAAAGTAAAAAATTGTAAAGAAAATGATGATGATGCTGAAAGAGAGTGTGGAAGAAGTGAATAATCCAGCTACATATATATAATATACAGTACGCACGATATTCATGATGATGATGATGGGGTGAAAAGAGAAAGTTAATCCGCCAACAAATGAATGCAGATAAGCACATATACGAGGAAAGTAAAAAAATAAGCAGAGCTGCCAATCGGACTCTGCATAAACAAAGTAAAAATTCAGGATAAGACGGATGGCATGCAAGCAAGAGGAAAGGGAAGAACGAAAGAAAAAGGTAGTTTAGTGATGGAATGAGTTTTATTCGACAACGGGCAAGCAAATCTCACCTCTGCCATTTTTTCTCTTGTCGCCTCTAATTGAATGGGGAATTTGCCATGGCAGACTGGAGTGATGAAGAAGAATAAGGAATGGAAGCGAAGCTCTGGAAAAGTGAGGAATAAAGCAACCACCCAGTAAAAGAATCAGGAAGATATCTCTTCCATTAGAAAATGGGGAATAAAGAGGCGACAATATATTATGTAGTAATATAGTAACGTGCGTACGTACAAAAGGAGTCAATATTGAGGGCAGGTGTGTTGGGCGATGAACCAGATCAGGTCGCTGAGCATTTTCACTGTGTGTGTGTGTGTGTGTGTGTGTGTGTGTCTCATCTCTTCTCTATCAATATCACTATCGCTACAGCCTTCGTCCTGGAGACAACTGGAGAAAGGATTTTGGGTATTTGTTGTCTTGGAGAAAGAGTCGGAGAAAGTATGTAAGAGAATGAGAGAAAGCACCAGACACTCACCAAGGACTGAAATTCAGGATTATGTAAAAGTGATAGGATTAAAGTTGGCCAGCAGGGAGGGAAATCTAATAAGAAACTATGAGACCAACATTGGTGGGATAATTAAATGAGTTTTCGAGTACCACACACACACACAGCATACACAATACACAAGACAAGAAGAACCAGAGTCAACAACATTGTGTTAATACAGCATGTACTATACATTATACATCCTGTACATTCTGTGTATATACGGGAACACACGCAGTTTTTATCCACACAAATAAAGGTATGCGTAGTTGTAGTGGTTTGGGAATAGGGGATCTTGGGATTCAACTACTAAATACAGACGTACATAAAAATAAGGAAAACTACGTACACTCTATGCTTAACATATATGTACATGTTTGTGCATGTGGGCATATGCAATAATTCTGAGCAGACTGTCCTCTTTCTGCGTGCTATCAGTATGTATTCCCCGCAAAAAATATATGAGCATCTTGGCTGTGTTGTGGCTGGGTGTCTTTCATCCTCGGAGATGGCTGAGTTGAGCTTTCCTCAGTTTTTTTCCTATTTTGACTGGAAACGAGACACGAGTCTATCTTTTTCATCCAGGGCTATATATTTTGTCTCTCGTGCTTTGCCTTTTTATTTTTTCTACTTATATTTGCTTCTTCTGTGATGCTTTTCCCCACTTTTTTCAGTCTGGTCTAGTCTGGTATGGCAACTACATCAACTTGTCACGCAAACTGATGAGAAGAGAAAGGCTTTCTGCGCCACACGTGGTAAAACTTCACTTTTCTTCATTCCTATCTCCCTCCCTTCTTTTTCGCTGCTTCCTACTTTTTCCCTTGTACAACTCTCCAGCTCTCCCTTTTTTACGTTCTTCATTTTCTCCTGCTGCTTTGCTTACTCGCCATTGTACTGTTATCAGCAGCTTTCCCGTTTTTTCTTGGGCTTTTCACTTGCACTTCCTTGTTCGTCCTCATCCTTCAAAAGAAAGGCAAAGCAAAGCGGGAAGAGTATGGTAGAAACTGACGTAGATGGCAAATCCTGTTCCTTGTTGCTGTATATATATCAGTGCATATTGTGCTGTCTGCACTTGATCTGAATCTACTTCAAGATCCCTATCTTGTGAATCTGTTGCTGGTTTATTCTGTGCTGGACGCATCTATACCTGTAACTCCTCTCATACTTGCATATTGTGTTTTTATATAGAAATTGCATGTCTATATTTTTCCCCGTCGTCATGAATTTACACTAAAAAGTTCAATCCTAGCAACAAAATCATGGTAAAAATGTCCTCGTTTTTTCAAAACAAAACTGGCCTCCGTTTTAAAATACTTTTAAGACACCTCCGCGTTCTTTTACAGCTGGTTGGATAAAATTCCATCGAATCGACGAGCATGCGAGTGGTTTGTAAACAGACCTGGAAAAAATACACAAGCCTGAGAATGTGGAGTGTAAATTGATTACGCAACGCTTGGCCTTCATCTTTTTGTTACTATATGTGTATGTGTGTGTAGAGCTGCTCTTTCCTTCAGTGTGATTTTAAAAGGCACATTTTTATGCCGAATCACGTTCTATCCCCCCTCCTCTTTGGAGCTCACTAAAGGATGGCTCTACCCCCTCCTCAATTTTCGGTAATAGCCCTGCAAGGAAACTCTTATTGAGTTTCAAGGAGAGAAGAGTAGCGAAAGCAAAAGTGGTATGGCATGGTCATACTGTATGCAGTAAGAAATACTAAAGATATAAATAAATAGCCCCAGCAATTAGGCAGACAACAAAAACAAAGAAAGAGAGAGAGAGAGACAAAGTGGAAAGGCAGCCAAGTTCAAACGCTCGGCTTCATTTATTATGCATGTCTCAATTTATTTCGTGAAAATAGACATTGACTTGTTCAGATGGATCTCAAATGCACCGTACAAAACACAAATTTCGATACAAATTTGGAGGTGAATCCAACACCATTGCCATTGCCATTGCCACAGCCAAAGTCAAAGCTAAGCTATAGTTATAGCCACGGCTTAAAATAAATTCAAAGAGAATTGGTGGAATGTTCTCTGGATTTGTACGAGTAGAATATTATCTGTAGTTCCCTCCTTGTGTGGTCGAGCTCGACGCTCTCTTCCCTCGAGTTCTTGTACGTACTGCATTGTTTGTCTTTGATTTTGGCCCTGGTTTTGACTTTAACCTCCACTTTGCGTCTCGTTGGAAACACAAAGCAGACATTTAATTTCTTGCAAGCGTCAATCCAATCTATATATGGCAGGCTGCAATAAATAACAATTCGTTGCTATGGAAATGCCATATACTAATATACAGACCTAATTCGTTTTTTAGTGCAGCCAGCCATATGTATTGTATTGTGGGAAATAATGAAGGTGAGGGTTAGGCGAGTTTGCTTCCCTTTTCTTTCCTTACGGAGAAAGCATCATTTGACTCTTGGTGTGCTCATCTAGGCACACTAAATCTATTTAGAGGGAGTATACATGTATTCATATGTACGTATAGGAAAGCGGAGAAAGTGGAAAAGAGGCCTACGGCTGATTGGTCGGTTCATTCATTGTGATTGTGAAGGAGGGAGATTGAATTGATTTGTACTTTTGCCAGAGTCAGACAAAAAAGCCTCAACCTAAAGAATGGCTCTTTGCTTTGGTTTGATTTGCTTTCTCTATTTTCTTGGTCCATTTTACTCCCTTGCCCGGTCTCTCTCTCTCTTTCTCTCGCCTTAAAAGGTTTCTGTGGCCAGCAAATGGAGAAGAAGGGAAAGCGAAGGATACATATATGTACAACATACATAGAGTCGATTGTACGATACAATCGTCGTAATAAGTATAGAGTTGCCCAAATTCAACGTGACAGAAAGCCCTCTTTCTCTTGCTTTCACTCCGTCGCGCTCTTTCAATTGCCCCACACAATATAATTTAATACAACACACACAATACACACCAAAATACCTATCTAAATCTAGTAGTGAAAGTAAAAGCGGATGGATAAAAGTGTCCATGCACAGTGTACAGTTTCAATGAGACAAAGTATACTAAAGCTTATCTAAGCCAAGTGCATTATGATTCCGAGACAAATAAATTATTTGTGTACACAGCACCCTTAAATTGTTTAGCAAATTACCTAAGCCCTCCGTCTCTTATTCTGCTTCTAAACACGTACAATATGCATTTGTACAATATGTATATGTATTTCTACAGCTTTCTCGATTCTATTCATTTACTCCGGTTGTTCACCATCGTACTTCATCGCATCTCCATTGTATCATGTTTTGTACATTGTGCATAGTTCTCTTTCTCTCTGTCTCTTCTATGCTAAATACATTGTATTTTGCAAATTCCATGAAATGAAATTTCCATTGTTCCCTTCAATGTGGTGTATTTAGCGGGGAATTTACAAGTTGGAAGTTTTGAGCTGTTGCCCCGAGTTTGCGAGAATATTAGGATAAGCCTCTCATGTGTCCTAAATATCTCTCTGTGTGTAAGTGCATAACTATTCTACGTGTACGGTCAATGCAAAGCCTCCGTCTCTTTCCCTAGTATTGTATTTCCTAGGCTGGAGAAGCGAGACTTTCTTCATTAGGAGGGAAATAATACAAGGGAAAGAAATACGATGAGGACAACAACAACAATGGGACGTGGGTGAAGGGAGGAGAAAGGATCAAAAGGAGTGAAACGCAATATTACACCATGCCAGCCTTTCCTTCTTTCTCTTTAACTTACGCCTCGTTTCTTTCATAATGCAATCTCCTTCTTGCTTCGCCTTATTTTGCCTTTTGGTTTCATTATTTGATTCCTGAGGCGGAGAACTAGAATCAATTTTTCCTGGAGCGAGAAGGTAACAACGAGAAAGCACCTTTCTCTTTTGCCTGCGTCCAGGCAAAAGAGAATCTTGTGGCCAAGCCCCTTTTTCTTTGACCCCATGGAAAACAATATTAACTTATTTTAGTAAATAAATTGAGGCTGGAGAAAACAGTTGAGTTGGAAAGTCACAACACATTTTCCATTGTATACAAGGGAGTTGAGTTGATTTGCGAAGGCGGGTTTCTCTATGTGTACGGTTCTCTATTTTGCCGGACAGAGTGGAGCCAAACGGAACCTCGGCGTATGTAGGATAAGAGGAGAAAGGAAAACAAAACACCTAGAACGTGGAAGAATTGTAACTACATACTGTTACTGAGCTGACTGTGAGTGTACAATACAATTCACTGATTTACTCCATTCTGCCTCTCCTTTCTGTTTCGAGGGAGAGTGTGAGTGTTTTTGTTTGTAAATACAAGTACAATCAGATGGGTGTGTGATGTGGTGTTTCGTATCGTATCGTATCGTATGGTATCGTGTGGAATGAAATGGCGTGAATGCAGATAGATTGTACAGAAAAGGAGAATTGATAAACGCGACTTGGCTTTGGCTTCCCCTATTTTTTCTTTCACTCCTCTCCGCTTTTCCATTAGTGCAACTCCACAATGACTCTATTCAACAATTTAACTGTGCTTATTTTTCTTCCCAGTCTGAACATGGACATTCACGAATAGGGTGGAAAATGACAGCATTTCAATGTTGATCCTAGTTGTGTGTATCCATTTTGTAATAATTTAGCTATACATACATGCGTCTGGGATTGAATTAAATAACATTGGGGACGAAAACCTGGGAAACAAATCACCAAAGACTGTCTGCCAGTATTTGCTTGACTTTGTCCAGTTGAGTAGCGAAACGTTGTTGAAATGTATTGCGAGTCAAGCATACACCGTAGAATGAGACAAAGACGATTGAAATTTTGCCTTTAGAAAAGAGGTGAAATGAATTTGTTTACCTAATTAAGAACCCCTTGTTTTAATTTGGGCTTCTTCATGACCAGTCTCAAGTGACGAGATTATGGTCCAATATTTTGACCATAACTAGACCCAGTATTGGAAAAGTTCGTAAATATTTCCACCGTCGTAATTTTCCCCTAGTAAACTGCTGTGGCTATGTTTGTACTAAAAGAGCTTGAAATGTACAATGTACGTAGGCCTTCATTTTATTTTTCTGGACTGTCTAGTCTATAATCTATACATGAAAAAACGAGAGAAAAAATTATGAAAGCGTTTTAAATATTGTTTCTGAAGATTTTTAAGAAAACAAAAATCCATACAACATAAAGAAACGGGGGATGGAGAATGTCGATCCAGTTTTTTATGAAATGGATGTGCATATAAATGTAAGGAAGAGAAAAAAAGGTTTTCTTGCGTTTATGTTTCACTTCCTTAATGTAAATACTTTTTTATGAAGTCGAGACTTTTTCCAGGAGTGAAAGTATAAGTATACCGTACATACATAGAAAAAGGTAATAAAAGGCAACGTATTGTTCTGTATAAGCTATGGTAAAAAAATGTATATTGTATAGATGAGGTGTTTTTCCTTGAGGTTGAGGTTAAAGGGAAAGTAGTTAATTTTGATATAAGGTTTTCTCCCCCTAAAAATATGTAGCCTGATAGATTTAGATGCAGCATATACAATATATCTATACATACAATGAAATGAAATGGACTCGGGATTTGGCTTCGAATTTTTTGTTTACACGAAGAGATGTAAAAAGTTGGTTTCACTTTTCCTTTTTGCTCCTGCCCTGCACCTATTATTACTATTACTGTTATTATTGCTCTTTGTTTATATGTACGTACACCGTACACTTTGTCTTGCTGTTCTTAGTGTTTCCCCCCTACTCAATAATAATTTCTCATATTCGACTTGGTCTTTTCTATGTATGTATGTACCAGGGTAAAGCAAAGCACTGGCCAAGTGTATGTATGTAAGAAAGCAGGAGAGGCACAAAAAGCTGTAATGATTTTCTCCATATCATAAGAAAAATGGAATGAACATTGACTATAGCTTATAGCTCCTGCTTTTCCCGTTCCTTTGCCTTTTCTTTTGCGTTTCCACCGGAGGAAAATTGCGGGTATGAGACTGTAGTAAAAAAAGGTCTTGAAATTTATTTTCGGCGTTGGATTTAGTTTTGGTTTGTTCTCGTCTCCGTTCAATTCACTCGGTTTCTCCTTGTTTTTTCTCACTGGCTCTCTAAATGTTCATTGTGTATGTATTCATTTTGGGTTTGTCGAGATTATTATTTTTATGATGTTGGTACACGCAGAGTCTCCGGCTCTATGGGAAGTGTGCATGTCTCTAATGATATTGGTAGGGTGACCAAGTATGATTCGGCAATTTGAGAGCTCTCCACCTCATATCATATCTTTCTTTTTCTCCGCTTTCCTCCAGCAAGTCTTTAGCATGCATGACACAACATACTTTTATACCGAAATACACGTATAGAACAAAGATATTTTGGTATACCATGAAAAATGAGAATAATGGAAAGGAATTGTCCAGAGCGGGAGTTACAGTTCACGCTCACCCGACAAAGACGGGTCATGCTCACTTTATTAAAGGGGTTGATGGACATTGATGTAGATATTCTCTGTATTTATGTACAATGTACAATGTTGTACAGTCTATCAGTAATTTTCTTTGGACTTGGTTTTGAATTTTGTGTCAGGCGAATTTTTGCCTCAGTGAGAATAAAAATAAATAAATAAAAAGGGAAAGCCATGGATGTATAATTGTAGTGTATGTAGGGTGATGGTGTTCAGTTTCAGGTTTAGGGTAAAATAAAAGGGGTGGAATAGTTTTCCTTCCGTCCAGTTTAGCGTACGAAGCTGAAAATTGTACACTGGAGAAATTTAATACAGAATAATATAACAAACGCAATAAAAGTATGTGTGTATAAAAAATGGGAAAATTCCTGCACAATTCTCATAAGCGACGAGTCGATATGCAGGGTGCAATAAAATAAAATAAAGTAAAGTTGAGTAGAGTCACCGTCATGTCATGTCAGAGTCGCGACCAATGATCATAATCATAATCATAATGATGATGATAACAATAATGGGCTTTCCATTTTTATTATCATTATGAGCGTGGAAACGGTCACCAAACGGTTGACCAAATCTAAATCTAAAAGGTTGGGGAGATTAAAAGCCACAATAATACATAATACATACATACACAGTTTACTAATGGAGGGGCAGTTAGTTGTTGTGTCAATAACAATATGTATCCACGAGCTACTTATGATAAACGCGAGTTTAAACGCCAAACGTAAAGGAATGGCGTTTGGGAGCTTTTTCAGGGGTTCACTTTATTTTATTTATGCAAAGTAATATTCTATCTTTCAACCTTCCCCTGCAAAATCTCGCTCTTACTCCGATTCCAACTATTTTTGGCTGTACAATTTGCAATGCATGTCGTCTACAAGCTTTTTGCTGGAAAATTAATTCCCGTCCACTGCCTCCCATCTCCACATCATCAAGTTGCTCCATCCGTTCCACATGTCAAATGTAGTGGGAGTGGGAGTAGGAGTGCGGGGGGAGGTCGGAGAAAGTAAATGAGGAAGCTGAGCAAATCTTCCTTCACTTTCACTCCATACTCTATCTGCTCATATTGTATGTTGTGAGTAGGATCGTGTGGTTTTCCATGTCACTATGCATACATGAGACATGAGACGGCCTGGTATGTTGTCATGTGATGAGACGAGATGAGATGAGATGTGCTGTGTTGTGATATGCTGTGCGAGAGTTCCATCATACATGACATGAACATGAGTAAGAGAGAGATAGAGGCCGAGAGAAATGTGTAATGAGGAAATGTGCACACGTTTAAATGTGAAGTATGCCGAATGCTTTCTCTACCAGACATGAACATGAACACGAATAGGAATAGGAACACAAATACTAGTACGAATACTAACACGACCATGCTCATGAAAATGAACACGACGCAACCAAAAAATTGATCATCCTCTCTCGCTGGCTCTCTTTTAATAATTTTAACTTGTTTTAAGGAGCGATGAACAAGAGACAAGAGAGAAAGAGTCGCCTCAAGTTTCCTCATCGAATATTATGTCACATGAAAAATGTGAGCACAGACAAAAAGTCTAATATAAAAGATATGATGCAATCTGATGACTTTTTCCATGCCAATCTCTCATCTATATACCATCTAGTTTGGGTCAAACTGGAGAAAGTTTAGTTTGCGCCTGTTTTTCTCCAAAGTCGAATTGCGAGTTGAGACTGGAGATTGACGGAGTTTCGAGTTTAGGTTAAGCAAGCCAAAAACAAAGCCAAAGTCAAGTTTAGTCAAGCCTAGTCGAGTCAGGGCCGTCTAATTTTCTTGTTGGATGAATGTCGGTTTATGTTTCAGGAGAAAAGGCGAAGATCAGATCCCATGAAGAGAGAGAGAGGCACAGAGAGAGAGAGAGAGAGATAGAACAAGAGAGATGCGAAAAATAAAAGATCAGACGAGCGGGCAACATGACCTGAAATTTAATAATGAATTCCTTATTTAGGCTTTCGCCACGGATTTTATTTTATGATACTCGCAATCCTTGTTCTTGTTCTCATTCTTCCTCCATTCTGGTTCTTGTAAAATCGTACCAAGTCTCCCAGACACACAACAGGGCACCAGACCCAAACCCGCAGTTTTATTTCCCTAGTTGTGTATATAGATATGGATTTTTCTACAGATATTTTGCCTGGCTTTCCATGTTTCACTGGGTCTCGGTCTGTGTCTTGCTGTTGTTGTTCCTCTTGTTGTTCCTCTTGTCGAATTCGAACTACTCACGCCTGGAATTTAATATAAAATGTCAAATAGTCTTTTTAGCCAGCCGAGTGTTTTTATCCCTGTGTATGTGTATGTGTGTATAAAGGAAGATAGAATTGGTCAGCTTGTGAGAAATACTCACGTACCAAATTCAGACTTGCCCCCCATTTTTATCCCCATCCTTTCTTCTTAAAGGATCTCTTTCTTCATCTTTTTTCTCCAATACAAGCCCAATGGATATATGCATAGATACACAATGTACGATATACATATGTGGATATTGATATAAAAATTTATATGAAAACTACACGGATCCTTTTTTTATAAGTACCAAAAAATCTTAGGGTGTATATATAGGATCCATATGGCTGAGCATTGAGCGTTGAGCATGGCCTGGTATGGCACGACTTGGTTTGATTTAGTATGGATCAAGGTGGAGATGGAAGGAAATGCGTAGCGGGGAAATAAGTGAGAATAAGTGGATTTCTCTCCTTGTCTGGTCTTATTCTTCCTATTTGATTCTCTCAGGGAAATTCCAAGGGCTTCTTCCATCCTGGAAATTCACAACGCCAGCCGAATATTTATTTGAGCTCAAGCCTTTTGCTACACCCCGAACTATAGAACCAGAACCAGAACCAGAACCAGAAAAAGAACACGAATTAAATCCCCGTTTGCTGAGAGAGAGAGGAGAGAAGACGCAGCGGGATTAATTCTAAATCTTTTGCACATCATTGAAAAATCTAAGACCGTCGCCCCCTTCTATTCTTCTCAATCTCACGTTTATTGAAATCCTCATCTTTTTTGAGTATTGTGCATCACACATGTGTGCCCTGTGTTCAGATGTGCGAAAATGCGTATAAATATACATTATCCATTATACATACATATGTACGGTGTATTATGCACAAAGCTAGGCACTTAATCCGAGCCCAGCATAATGTACCCAACTGTTGATTTGACTGAATTAGAATTTAAAACTTCCAACACGCTTTTAAATTCTTTTGGCCTAACTTTTGATGTGGCACTCCGGGCAAAGATACGTAAATAATTTAAAAAGTTTAATCCGTAACGTTAAATTGACTCTATTCCAATTTCGTTACACTGATGCTGAATACTATACAGTATTCAACTGAAACTCATGAAGAGATGATAATGATTAGGTTTATGATTATTCATTGGAGGGGAAATCAATAGGATACGACAAAAACAGAATGTGAAGGGGATCAAGCAGGATTAATTTTGAAAGATAGAAAGAGAGTGATAATGACAATGAAAGAGCGAGGAGAGGAGCCCGGGAAAAGAAGAAAGGTTAGAAAAAAAAGAACAGAAAGGACAGAGATGCTTTGTGATGGATGCTCTTTCAATTCAATGCCCTAGTCCAAGGCTTTGTAAAAGGTTCGATGAGGACGACGGCACGGATGCCTTGACAATCACAATATTCTGACATTGTTCTGTATTATACAATTCAGTGCTATTATGTACGACGTATGGAATTATATCACCAATCATAGTTATGTAATCTTGTTTTTTCTCGTTTTCAGTCAAGGTTCCCATTTGATTAATTTACTTTGCCAAATGAACTTCAAAATTAAAGGCAAAAATTTGCAAAACGTGCAGCATCCTTTTAATCTATGCAAAACTCTGCAGGTCAAATATTATAAAATGGGTGGATTTGTACAATAATTTGTGAGTTTTTGAATCAAAGGTGTATGCATACGCACGTACGTACGTAAGAACAACAAACACATTTCAAGGAAAGCAAAGCAAACGGCAAAATGAAAAAAAGTGTGGTCAAAGTAAATAGTGTGCTAAGCAGCAATATTTGTGATAGTGAGCGTTTCAGGACTGTACAAATAGAGAGATCCGCCAAAGACAAGGGCAAGACAATACATACATGAACGGATGTAGCTGCAGGTTGGAGCTCAACTACAAAGTACAAGTACGAGTAGGAATAGACAATACAAAAGTCGTGGTAAATGGTAAAGTGAGTACTTAGACGCTTTCATTGTACACTAATCTTTTTGTTTCTGGCTTGAGGGAATATAAAACAGACGGCAAAAGCGAAAAAGGAGAGAAGGAGCTGAAAGAAAACTGGAGAACGCAGTTGATGTGAAAATCGATTCATGTTGGATGTGGCTGTAGACTGTAGACTTTAGACGTGGATGGAAGAGGAGGATGAATGAGACAGAGAGGAAGAGTAAAATGGCAAAAGAACAGAAAGTGTGTGTTTTGTACAAGTTGGAGTTGGATAATGTTGGATGCTTAATGTTGAATGTGTGGAGAGAAAGAGGGAAAGATGTATATGTGTGTATATCTCTTTGTGTGTGAGCCATGGCCTCGTGAAATCTCAACTGTTTTGAGTTCAGTTGGTAGCAATACTAGGACTACAGCAAAGCTAGAAACCGAGAAAAAAATAAAAAAGCTGGAGAAAGCTCTAGAGTTGAAGTTGTAGTTTGAGTTGGAGTTGGATCTCTGTACAAGTCGAAGAGGCTCCCGGTTTCGTTGACAATGGTAAAAGTTGCTCACTGGTTGCGGCATCAGTGGCTCAACCTATGCATTTATACATACACACATGCATACATATATGTACAATGTGCACTCCTTGTACTTTCGTCTTCATTTCCTGGCTTTTACCTTTACTTTTTGTACTTTTGCCTTCTACTTGCACGTTTTCTTCAGTAGATAGTTTCATTTTGCTCTTTCGTTCTTGTTCTTTTTGTCCCCGCTGCTGCTCAAGATCATGCATGATCTTCAAAACATCTAAGAGGTAGAATTTTGAAGTTAGCTACACCCTCAAGAATATGCACAGGCAGCGTATGTATGTATGCAGTTAAGACAATCAGAAGACGGAGAGAGAAACAGTCGTAAGTCAAGAGATCGAGTCAAGTTGAGTTGAGTCAAAAGTCTCTTGCCTTGTGTGTGACTTTAATCCAACTCTTCTCTCCTCCTCGTCTCGCCGTCCTGTCCTGTCCTCACTCAGCGAGCTAGACTAGACACCTTCTACTTTTGTTTTCCTTCCAACCAATTTCCCTTGGTGAATCCACCATCTAACTCAATCTCTATTATATTCTTCTAATAGGCTCTCTTACTTCCCTTCTTTTGCAGCCCGAGGTAGATAGAAAAAGTAGTGGGGCAAAAATAGCATTAAACTCACCTGACTGCACAGATTGTAATCCAGGCTTTAAAATGAGGATGATTTCTCAAAGTTTAGATTTCACGGTTAAAACCGCAATTTTTTGCAACCCGTTTCCAGCTCGATGAAAGCGAAGTTTTTAAAAGGATGTCTGGATGCGTAAACGGTTGAACAGTTTTGATTTCTAACATTAAAACAATACAGCAAAACGTGCGTGAATATTCAAACTAAAGCTAAAAGTTTGCCCGAAATTTCATGGCTTAATTAATGTCCATTCTTAAATATGACCCACTTTCCCCGAATCTTTTGCACTTGTTTCTTTATTTAGTTCTTCATGATAATAGTGTATAACTGTGTATAACAAAACTGGGCAGAGTATGCATGAATGTATTTATGCATGTCGTATTTACTGAAAATTAGTAGGCATAACATAATATTAGAAATAGAAATGAATTAGACCCGCAGTATTAAATTGGCTTCAAGCAGAAAGACATTATCGTCTTTTGGCACACTCAAATCCTGGCAATCAGTTGCATTCACTTCAGTTCAGTTCGGCTCAATTCAACTCAACTCTGCTCAGTTCAATGATACGGCGTTGGCGAATCGGAGAAAGAGCAATAATAGTAATAATAATAATACAGTATAACGAGGGAAGAACTGTCATTGTGTGCATAAAACACGGTAGGATTTTCAATTCCCTCCATTTTCAACACATGCTGAGCTTATAGTATCTATCTAGACACTGTATGTACTTATAATGTAGTCCTATCCAGTTTTGCGCTTTTTCTCAAGTCTTCTTCCTCAACTTTTGCTGTCACTTTCTTCCCGGTTTCATCTGCATATCTTATACACTCTTCGATGGTTTTTCCTAGTGCGTAGGAAAAACTGTATTATAAATATGTACATCCATACGTATATGTATATGCACTATGCACATCCGTGTATAGACCTGTATTCAAATTATTCCATACACCAAGAAGACAGACAATAAAACGGCACTTGTAACTTTTGCCTCTGTAATTTGAACAGACAGGCACAAATGGAGGGAAATCGAGAATCGGGAGTGAGAGTGAAAGTAAAAGCAAAAGTAAAAGTAAAAGCCTAAGCAAAACCAAGAGAAGAGAGAGAGGAGGAGCAGGAAAAATGGACTATTATATAAAATACAGCCTTTGCACATTCCCCATGCATAAAGCAAAAACTGCTGTACGTAAAATAATATACTGTTATATCTACATATGTAGCTTAAACTATGTACAATGTACAATGCTCCACGTTTTGAAAAGTATAGGCTATGAAAATCATATAAAAATATGTAAATTACCCATTGCTCTTTTGGTTCATTGCGAAGAATCCAGGAATCTACATCATTCTACACTTTGTACATATAGACTAAGAAGAGAGGAAGAGAGTTAGGTTAAATTTTCTCTGTGCAATCCATGGTGTTGGCTGGTTAGTAGTAGTTAGATCTCTGGAATGTAGGCAATAGAAAGTCTGAGTGAATTCGATAGAGGAAAGATTACGCCTTTACTTTCTCCAGTCTCTTTCCATGTACTTTGTTCTTACTGTGTGTGCTACAGCTAGACCAGGGAAAATGTAGAATGTAGAGTAAAAGACACAGCACGAGAGAGAGAGAGAGAAAGCTCTTTGGAGAAAGCAGTACATTATATTTATTATAAAATTCTCTGCCAAGATTTTGCTCCTCGCGTGTGTATGTACGATACGACACGATGGGATGTAGGAAAGGATGAACATGAACATGGAAGAGGGAACAATGTATTGTTGTAGTTACTTGAGAAGGAGGACAAAGCAGTTCGTAGATGTGGCTGTGGATGGTAATGTTTGCTCCTTTGCTTTCCCAGCGCTTGCATGCATGCTCCATTTTATTTGGTGGCCTACTCTCGCCTCTTCTGTCTTCTTCTTCTTTAAAATGCCTTCCCCTGGCTTTTTTCTAAGGATAGCATGCCACGGCACGGTATAAGATGGAATGAGATGAGATGAGTGGAGAGGAGAGTATCTAAAAGAGTAAAGACGAGAGAAACCAAGTTGCTATTGTTCCAGTGTGTTCTCGTGTTCTTTTGCTCTTTCTATCTATAGGGTTCGTCCTCATCTTTTTCTTGCCGAGTCTTCGTCCTCGGCGCCAATATTTCTTTATAAACTACGTAATGGACTGACTGCATTGTGCACATTTATGGTACACTCCAACATTTTGACCCACATCATCCCCTTTAGTATCTCGGCAAAAAGGAAGAACTGTGCAAATTTTGAGTTTCTAACTGTCTCTAAGTGTGTATGTACGTCGCATTTTCTCCCTTACTTTCAACTGTGTAAGAAAAAGGGAAACCCAAAGTATGCAAAATTTAGGCGCACATTTTGCGCTCATAAAAATGAAACAAGGTGAACAAAAATATTCTGCATGTATATATTTTTGTTGTATCCATTAAGAAGTAGAACTGCTCTGGATGCAATTTTGTATACAACATGCATATAGAATAAAATAAAAACATTTTTGAACCTACAATAAATCTGTTTATTACAGACGTTTGGCAGTAAGACAATTTACCTGTTTGATTTAGGTTTAAAAGTCCAGAAATAAAGTTATGTGGGATAAATCACAGTTTTTCTGTACGTTTTTCAGCTCGCCTTTTCACTAAGGTTTTGTTCAGGAAAATACTTGAACCAATTTAAAAACTTTGATGGATCAAGACAGAAAAATGTATTTCCTGTCACAATCTTGATTTGAAGATTCTCCAGTCGTACATATTCAGTATATTGCCACCATTAGGTTCAATTTTGAAAGTTTTAAAGCCCATTTGTGTACTTATATTTTTTGCACCGACCCAAATTTTATCCAGCTAGAAATTCGGGTAAAAGATGCACACAGACAAATGGCTCAATTTTATCAAACTTTCTGTTGAAATGGAAAACGGATAGTTTTATTCACGTATATACACATAAAACTGCCTAATGTGCCTATTTATACACACAAGAAAATATAATGTATGCGCACAATTTTGCTCGTTTTATTCGCAAAAAACAAGTATCATGTTACCATATGGCTTTTACCCAGTACCCTTTTTCTTTGTATTTTTGTACTCCCGCTTTCACCGGTTTTGTTTTTGTCTTTGTTCTTGTTTTCGTCGTTTGCTTTGCATTTGCTTTTGTCCCTTTTTGTGGCACAGTAGTGAGTGACTGGAGTGGGATTTTGGTTGAAGTTGAGGCAAAAAATTTGCATCTTTGATTTTTATGAAATGCTTCCCCTCCTTTTGTGCCTTTTTCTAGAATCTAGAGTCTAATTTATTTGATGTAGAGCGTAAACAGATGACAAGATTATTTTGCGATGCCAGTGTATGTACAATGTACAATGTACATGAAGTATGTTCCGTATTTTCCTTTTCATGTTGTGCATGGCTCTTTTGCCTTGTTGTTGAAGCCTGCCTTGAAGCCGCTTGCCTTGAAAAATTCTTGGAAGAAAAAATGTCAAAAAAGTTACCGCCACTTCAAAAGTCACCAGAAGAAAGGGAATAGAAACAACTGCAGAAAAGAATAGAGAGAATGAAGCAAAATTTGATCTGGTAATGTAGGAGAAGGGAAAGAAGAAGGCATAAAAAAGATTGGAGTTTAAAGAAGACGAATGACTTGAGCAAACGTACATGTGCATGTATAATGTATACATAAACAACATAATGCGATGCAGGGCAACACTCTGCTTCATTGTGTATCGTCAGTTGTATTGTATACAGTATACAGTACAATACATACTGGCGAGTCACATTCACAAACAAAGTACACTGTACATTAGACTGATTCATAATGACACTTTTGTTAAAAAGTAAACCAGCGACCCCGCCATTTTGTTCCTTTTGGATCCCTACAATTGGGAAAAAAATTTGGTTTAAATCGGTTAAGGTTTAAAGGTCGCGCCGGGCCCTTGAAATTAGATCGAGGATTTACATTAGCTTTCACCCCAAAAATCTGTATGTTCGTGGTGGAGAGTGATGGGGGGGCAGGTAGAATTTTTTGGAGTTCAAAAATGAAGAGATCTCAGTCCATCTTGAGATACCACAAAAAGACCGATTAAAAAATAAAATTCCGTCTCCGATTTATAGCATCTCTAATATGGCCAAAATACGGTGAAAGGTGTGATTTTGACCTTTCAAAAATCGGAGACGGAATTTTATTTTTTAATCGGTCTTTTTGTGGTATCTCAAGAGGGACTGAGATCTCTTCATTTTTGAACTCCAAAAAATTCTACCTGACCCCCTTCACTCCCCATCCCGAACGTACAGACTTTTGAGGGGAAAACTAATGTAAATCCTCCATCTAATTTCAAGGGCCCTGCGCGACCTCTAAACCTTGACCAATTTGAACCAAATTTTTTTCCCAATTGTGGGGATGCATGCATGTTCATGGCGCAGACGAAATTTAAAGGGTGTGGGAAAAT
>JAQIVE010001763.1:0-23006 GCA_034698285.1 Sminthurinus bimaculatus | reverse complement strand
ATATTTACGGATTATTCAAACGCCGAATTTTTAAACTCCGAGAAGCGAGAACTTTCAGAAACACAAATTGCCACAAATAGATTTCTTATAAGAATACGGACCTAGAGGCATAGGTTTTCCCTCGAAACGGCATCGATTCTTTACACATCATAATAACTGTATAGCACGGTTGCATTTATAAAAAAACAGTAGTTTTATTTCTTTTACGAGTCGTGTGTTCAAGTTTTTTTACCTTGATATGAGTACCGAACGATGTTACATTACTTACTGTAATGACGTACAGTGGTATTAAAAATAGTGCATACCGGATATTAAATACGCGTCAGAAATTCCACTCCCGTAAATAATTTATTGAAATGTCATGAGCTAATGTGAAATCGATTATTCCAATTTTCTTTGTCCTGCAGACTTTGGGTACACCCAACGACAAAATTTGGCCAGGATATAGTAAACTTCCGCTTTTACAAAAGATGACTTTTGCAGACTATCCAGTAAATAAATTGAAATCTAGGTTTCACATGTTAAATGAAACTGGAATAGATCTTATGAACAAGTAAGTATTCGTGTTTTTATGCAAAATGCAAAATATATAAGTACACATGTACCACCTTTATATTTTATGTTAGCATCATGTCGTCGGAAAGTATTTTAAACTACCTATTGTTTATGTTTGATTTTGAGTATTTATTTCTTTTTCTTTCTCGGTAGTATTAGATTTAAATTTTAAATTGCACTATTTTCTTGTTTTAAGGTTTTTAACTTTCAATCCTGCTAAAAGAATAACTGCCGAAGATGCCTTACGTCATAAATTTTTTGAAGAGCCGCCGTTACCAATTGATCCCTCAGTTTTCCCTACCTGGCCTGCGAAATCGGAAATGGGTCATAGAAAAGCACCGGCATCGCCGAAGCCTCCTTCTGGTGGACGACAATTTAAAGACCTCGTAAGTTAACATATAATTTATGCGCTTGTAACTATAATGCAAAAATATAGACGATGAATGTAAATGCTCAAGTAACTTCGTTTAATTGCGCAATTTTGTTTCTTGAACAACTTGTTGTATACTTTACACATCATGAATTTTCTATTGTGCAGATTTTTATTACGTCATACAATGTGTTGATTTTAATACTAATTATTAAACAAGGGCCAATAAACATGTTTCCTCCTGATATTTTATCTTATGCAGCGTGAGGACGATGGCGAAGGGTTTTTCGTTGCAACAGAAGGCAGACGACCACAAATGGGACCAGGATTCAGTTTGAAGTTTTGAAAAGTTGGTGTAATTATTTTTTTTATTAACTAATAATATGATAATTATGTACAGTTAGCATGATTTATATTAAGTACAAGTAACTTTTATATTAAACAATTGTATATATCAATGTTTTATGTATCATTATTGTGAAAACAAAAAAGATTATAACATTAAAATAATGATATACATATTATAAATATGTCAAAAACATTTTTCTAAAAATTATTTTGCACGTCTGCTGTTGTGCCATTTTGCAAAGAATCGACTGTAAATTTGAGGTTTCTAAACCTCTGTTGAAGTTCATGTTCTCTTTCTTTTTGACGATCAACATCATCTTTCAGGGCCTAAAACAAAAGTTACAAAGCAACAAACAATAGTTACTATTTGCACATCGTTTAAGTACGACAAAAGACAATAAGGGAGAGCTTGGTTTATGCTAAGAATTTTGTTAGTACTGATCTGTCATATTGTAATACATATTTTATAAAACATATCAAAAAAAAATTAAGTACTTACAGCGTGACGTCTTGGGATGGCATGATTTTCCATTTCTCTGAGGAATTCATAAAGTATTTTTTCAGTTTCATGACGCTCAATCTGATCTGTACAATCTTGAAACTGTTTTAAAAGTGTCTGGGCTCTCATTTGATAACCACCAGTTAAAATTTTTAATTTTTTTTCAATTTTAGCAGCTCGTTTTGCTTCCTTCTGCATGTGTGTTCGATTTTGTTCCAAATTCTTTTCCATGGAATCTACCCGGTCCTTTTTACTTGCCAAAGTAGCTCTGGTGTAACGGTTTTGGCCAGGTAAAAACAACACCTGTGCTAAGCATTCTTCCCACACTTGAGTATATGCTTCTAAAGACAAATCACCATGACCCATTCCTTTCTTTACAACTTGCATTTCTTTTTGCAAAAGTTGACGAGCCTATAAAACGCGGAATTCATTAAAACAAGAATTACATTATTATGGTCTGCTTATATTATCACAATGTCAGAAGCTTTAAATACCATGATTACAACAATAAACTTTTAAAATTCATCAAACCATGACAGGTAATTACAATATTGAATATGTATATATTATGTATAAATTAAGGATATTACATCTTCCATTTCTTCTAAGGATATTTCTTCATATTTATTTTGCTCCAAATAGTTTAAATGTTGATTCTGGTTGTGAATGGTTGTTGCACCTTTTTTAGTCACTAGTTGATTAGGAGTAGGAGCAACCAGAGTATCGTGGTGAAGCATAAGGACCATTTCTCTTTTGATCATTTCTTCGGCCTGTTTTAATAGTATTTTTAATCAATAAATTATTCCCAATTATTTAGTACTAGTGTAATTTAATCTTCATAATAGCATAAATTTTTGTATTGTATTCGTGTTTCGTCATTAAGTTTACAAGGTAAATTATTCTTTAAAGTATTGCTGACATGAAATTATTATTGATCTTGGAAGTTTTGAACAACCTTTTGCAAGTCATTTAAATGTTCCATTCCCGCAGGACGGAAAATTGTCATATTAACATCTAAAGGACGGGGTAGGTCCCTCTGTACAGCTTGGCAAAGTTTCTTGAATTCGTGTTCTCGCTTTCGTTGCTTTTCTTCAGCAGCTCGCTTTTCAATATCTTCCTGGTCATCTATTCTTGCACTTTTTGTCTCTGCATCTGCGGTATCCATCTCATTCTCTTCTGGTATAATAATTTCATAGTCATTCCTGGGTGTCGGCAATGAACCCAATGCATCCCTCAAACTTGAACGAGCCTATAAAGTTATAGTAAATAAAATAAAATGACATTATGTAAAACAATTCTAGCTATTTTTAATACTTTAAAGTAAACATAATCTACAGTCTAAAAATGAAATTATTCATTATTGTAGAGAGTAAAATGTAAAATGAAGCATTTTTACTACTCACTTGTTTCTGATATTCCTTTACACTTGTTGCTGCCTCCATTTCTTCCTCAGGATTTATGCTTAACTTATCTCTTAAAGGAGTTGGGGTCGCTGGGACTGCCCCAGATTTTGGTGTCGCCCCCTTTGCACCTCCAATAGCAGGAGTCATACCCGTTTGTCCAGCAGCAGGAGTTCTGAATGGAGTGGATAGAATTGTATTTGGTGTTGCCAGCACGCTATTTAGGTCATTTTCAACCAATGGTGTGTTGATTCCTCCCTGAATAGATATTTATAACATAGATATGAGAAATTAGTACATCATAATATAGAAGATAAATAATATACGGAGACATATATTTACATCAAAATTGGCATTTGAACAATCAAGCAGTAATATTTAGTGTTTTCTGTAAAATTTCAGGATACCTTTAACGGTGTTTCTACATTAGACAATGCCATGATATTCTGCGCTTCCTGTAAAATCCAACCCGGTAAAAAATAACATTAGTTGATAATTTCAGTAATTGATTATTTTATAATTAATTTATAAACATTGTATCATTTACACATTATAAGCAGTGTAAACTGCAACAAAATTTCATATGAAAAATTTATTTTGCAATAAAAACAAATAAATAATTCTAAATTAAAAGATTATAGACCTGAAGAATTTTATCGGTGCTAGGAGCCGGTGTTCTCGGAGTTCTTAGAGCTGTTGATGCATTATTTGTGAGAGAATAATCACTCAGAAGAGTTTGGGATGCTCTACTACCAGACTCACTCGCGGCCTCCTTTGCAGCTTCAGACGCCTTTCCTAGTTTAACAACTTGTTCCAACTCTTGGTCACTAATCTGAGGTTCAGGAAGAACTAATTTACTCCGTTTCCGCTGTGGCTCTTCCCCTTGTAACATACCAGATGGCAAATCATTTTCTTTTCGCTGCTTCATCTTTTCTTTGTCCTTTTTCCTTTCACGCTATAAATGGAAATATTAAAAAGAAATCAAGCCATCGTAAAATAGCTGTTGACAACGTTTGTGATTCTTTTTTTTTGCATTGAATATTGAATAATTGGGTGACCAAACATATATACATAATAAAACAAACAGCACGTACCTCTTCTTTATCCTTTCTCATTTCACCATCCAACTGTTGTTGCCTAAGTCGTTTAAAATCAGGATGCATAGGGTCAAAACTTTCGTTTGATGTGTCATAAAAACCATGAGAAGGCTGCTTCTCAAAGGGAATTTCACGATTGTAGTCAATTTGACGCTTTTTGGGTCTCTTCGTCTTTACATCGATTCCAGCCATTCTCAACTCTCGTCGTTTCTGAAGTGCCGCAAGTCTTCTTGCTTCTTCTAACTGCTTCTCTCTTGCTTTACGTTTAGCCTTCTTTCCCTGTGTATTTGCTAAACGGGCTCTTGCTTCTGACAACATTTCCAGTTCTAAATGGATAAAACAATTAACAGATAAACAGTTAAGGTTGGTGATTAATTCTCATCGGGTTGAGCCATACTACTGTTCAATAACTTTAAACAATAAAACTTACCATCTTCATCCATATCCTTTGGATCCGGTCGAGCTGGTTTTGTTTCCGGGTTCGGATCAATTTCTCCAGGTCGTAATTTTCGAGGATCATCAATAGCCTCTTCTCCCTCCTCCTTCTTTTGAGCCTGGTCCCTATAAAATATAAACAATTCCGGCATTATAAATAGAAACATCAATACAGAAATGCATTTTCAATGTATCTTTCTTACTATTCATTAAACATTAAATAACTGGTAAACTGTTCAAAACAAATTGATACTGTTCAACATTCTGAAACTTACAAAAGGTACTCATAGCGTTCCAAACATTGTGCCGCTGTTCGTCCAATAATTGGAGCAATAGTTCTCCATTGTGTTGGCATTAATTTTGCTAAATGAAGTAACTTTTCGTCCTCCTCCCGGCTCCATTCCGTCTTTTTGATACTTGGATCAAGCCATTCATACCAACGGGCTTTACACTGTTTAGCCGATTTGCGATGTAACAACGATGCAATACGAGACCATTGGTTTTTGCCATATTTCATAACAGCTGCTTTCAAAATTTCATCCTAGTTAAACAAAAGATGCAAAAGTACATGAACATTAATAACAAGCAACATTTTTGATAATAATTTACTTTACTACTTTACTAAAAGATGTCAAGAACAAACATGAAAAAACGAAGGACTTCAAAGAGTATTTAAAAGTTATACAAAATGTAGTCTTACCTCGGTGTTTCTCCAAACACCTCCTTTTATCATAACACGAGGCATCTTGGCCTCTTCTTAAATGCAAATCAGTATTAAATTTCCAAAATAACTGTGATTAAAATCCAAAATAGCAATCACAAAATCACAAAACAACAAATCAAGACTGTGTTTCTGTCCACATATCTCAATACATACTAATATAAACGTATTACGTACTTTTCCCCTTTCACTCTATGCGCCTATCTTCATACATGGTATGTACATATGTACGATATTTCAATGCTTTCCGCTGTTTTTAGTCGTTCCAATCATACCCATAAGACGGAGACAGCTTTCTATCTAAAAACAATGTAATTAGATGCTATAGTATGAAGGTACTATTATTTGACACAAAATGAGATTTTCATTTTGTGTTAATGCTAATTTAACATTAAACAAGGTTTCTCCCGACGGACTGATAAAAAGTACTGTTGACCATACTTATTATTTCTCATTGCTTCTTAATACGGTGGACAAATGTCATCTGTTTTTGTAGTACCTAGGACCTAATTGCGACAGGTGTGCACACATGAAAATCAATATTGTGCATAATTGTTTGTCACTGTCAATTGTCAATAACTGATCATTTCGGGACTTACTCTGTTGTTTTGGTCGTTCAGCTAAAGGGAGAATAAATTTATAAAGTGTTATGTACAGTATTTACCATCTACCCAGTTACTGAGAAAGATACAAATAGCTATGTATTTGTGTGTATTTATACTATTCAGTGATAAATTTACCATATTATTCGTTCCTTAATAAATGCAAGATTCTTTATAAAACGTATTAGATCTATTTTACTGATACCACATATTCTAATAAGTACCTGTCATGTGCATGGCATTTTCGGCTGAAACCACTTAGAAATTAACACAATGAAAAGGCATTGTATAAGGGATTGTATGTAAGTATTAAAAACTCATGATAGCAAATTTTGTCTGTCTATTTTAAGTATACCCTACCATATTATAGTAAACGATTACATGTACTATGTAACCAGTTAGTAGTTATGCATAGGTGAAATGTTAAAAGCCGTCGATAAGCATTAATAAAAGGGTCATATCGCATTCCTTTAAATATATAAGAGGTCATACAGTCACAATTGTCCAAAATAATTGTCTAGAAAGATTATGTGTTATTACGTGCTTTATTTAGGACGGGACAGTTACCTACCTATATTATATGTCGGCGACTGACACACACACACACAATATGCGTAAAACGTACGACTGTACACATACCTATACATACGTATGTACAATGCATATTATCAAAGCAAATATCTATCTGCAGTCCTTCATATACATACTCAAGCTTGTTTGAAAATCAAGCAAAACTGTCAACTGTATACGCCTTTCCTTCCACCGTTTCGTAAATTGCTAACTGTTATGATGATTAACTATACGAGACAATTATTATGTGAGATATGTAAATATGCATGTAGTCAAACGTTTTGTACACGCAGCTTTCTTGCTTTTTTGTTCATCGATCTCACGTGAGATCGATGAACAAAAGAGAAAGAGTTACATGTTATATGTATGTATGTTATTTGTGTCGATTCTCACTTCTCATATATTTATAAATATTCTATAAAAAATAACTTTAGCCTTTTCCCTTCCGTTTTAAATATTTTGCTAAAAATATATATTGTATAAAAATAGGAAACAATACTTACATTCACTGTCAATGTCCATGCGTTCACCTTACACTTAATACCTTCCTTCTTTATCTATACGTACATCACCTATTTTTTAGTGCATTTGTGTATATTATTTGGGATATGGGACTAAACTAAATCTGCATAGATAATAAATACTAATTATGATAACATGCCCTCTCAACAAGGTTAAAACCAACTTGCCCTTTGACTTTATTACTCGAGACAGGTACATTGTTTCCGTAAAGTGAAAAGGGAACCATATGTATTGAATAATACGCAATGTTAACGTAATGCATAACATGGGAATATCTCGGTTCATTATATCCTGCGTATACTACATACATTTGTATTATGTATGTATGTTGGACGATAAAATATGTACAGCAAAAGGTGAAAAGGGGGTCTCCTTCTGTGTCTCTCGACGCCGGTGCTTATGACACTCGCGATGAAAATTCTCCTGGACACAAAAGTGTGTCCAATAAAATACTAATAGTTGTACACACAGCCTACACTTACAAGTACAAGTCGCCAGCTGGTTCCTCTCAGGATTTGAATTTTAAATGCTCTTGCCTGCTAAATTAGAATATGTAAGTATTCGTAACATTTTAGGTTATACCTGCCAGTTTTTATATTGAAATCAAACAGAACAGCAGGCTTTGAATTTTCACAGCAAAAAACGCTTGACTTTTCCATTTAAAATGAGCAATGACAATTTCGCCTCAAATATGTTAAAACATAGTCAATAGAACATCAATAAATGCATATTTTGTACTGTATTAATAGTATGTATTAATACAGTAAACTTCGTATTAATTTAATACAAAAAGCTTACTTTGCCCTCCCTAGTCCTAAAACATGATGTATGGTTAGCTATAATAGACAGGACATTCGAATTCCGGGGAACCATTTGGAGACCTGTACTTGCGAGCAAGAGCCAGAATAGAGAATACGGTGTGTATACAAAGGACCTGGTTTAAATAAACTAGAGATAGAGAAAAACAAAGTCAGAGTCTCACTAATATGGTGATAAGCGGTGGCGAGGAGAACGATGAGCGCAAACTTTCATGACTGTCACATTAATTTTACAACGCGTTATAATTTTCGCGAAGCAATACACAAATGTGTGTACAGAGACAGTCGTAGGTACATATGTACATGTTATGAAAATACATATAAAGCATCTATATCTCTGTATGCATGTAGAACCAAAGAGAGAGAGAAATGAAGAAAAGAGATAGAGAGGGTAATCCAGTTCCAGTTGCCAATAAACTACAGCACTGTACATAATGAATGAGCAATAAAGAGACCATCGGAAAATATATAAAATATATGTAGTAGCTTCTCAAGAATAATCGGAACTCCAAAGTTTCTCTCACACTCACTCTCATTTTATCTATCTATCTGTATCTTTATATATTCTGTGTGTATGTATTTATGTTGTACCGTGTGTCATGGTATGGTATGGCATGGCATGGTTGGCAATCTGAGAGTCGTCGTCGTATAGTGTGTGTTGACTCAAAATGAATTATCGGATAGTTACTACCACATTTTGGCCCATTTTAGTAAAGCACTATTACCAAATACAAAAATAACATGCATATCTATCTACTCGTACGTGTGTTTTCCTCTTTTCATCCTGCTGGAGCCCATGCATGTATGCCTGCCACGAGTTGGCATACTCGGCTGTACACATAATGAAGTGTGTATTTTCAAGTCCTAACCATACAAACTACATATTATAGTATTTTCACATTTACTTTTTTATACATCTTTGTATTCTGGTCTCTGGTGTATCTGGTATGTATATTATAACCTTTGTGTGTATGTTTGTATGTTAATCAATCTACTCGCATTATGTATTCCTTAAATTCTCTCACCACTTGTATTATTCATATAATAGTTTGTGATTATGTTATTATAAAAGGAAGGAGAAAAAACTACTTGCATTTACTTAAGTATAATATTATGCTTTAAGTCTAGCTTTGGTTCTGGTTCCTCACGGTTTTAAATACTGACTTGCAATGCTTCTCTAATCTATTTTATCATCGCAAAATCTCAACTAAGGCTCCTCACGTATTATCCACACATAGTATAAAGTCACAATGGAGGTTTTGTGGATGTTGTCCAAAGGTTAAACTCAAGTTAAACTTGCGGTAAGAATGATGGCACAATATAGTTTCTTTGATATCTCAGCTTCCTCTCTTTATTATTGTGTTGTGTACATAATTTTAATCGTTGTCTATATTATGCTTCTTCCTCTTTCTCCTGTGCTTTTCCTTGTCATGTTTACTTATACATACAGCCATTTGCCTTTTACTTAAACCACGTCACTACTCTGGAATGTATAAAATATAGACTGTATGTATTTATATTATGGAAACCTGGTTTATTTTTTACGAGATCCTCCATGCCAAAATCAGTTAATACAATTTTCCTCACATAAAGGAGCAGAGAAAATGATAGAGGCAGATAGATACCTTACATTTTAATACATACATACGTGTAATATACAGAGACGACAGAGTTCCGCTTTTTAAAAGCTCTTGCCCTACTCATTTTATAATGGAATGTGTAAATGGTAAATGATGGTTGTGTTCATTGGAGTTGGAGTTGGGCATGTATAACACTCACTGAATGCTGTAAACATCATTTAAAATGCATAAATTTACAAAGTATAATGCATAATATTATTGTAATATTTGTAAACATACATAATACATAAAATGTTTATTGTTTATGTATGTAATAATATATGGATGTTAAAGGTATGGAAAACTTAAGTTTTATAGGCGTGTTTCCTCTGCACCGAATTAAAAGAGCAACTCATAATAGCAATAATATTGTGGGTACGAGAAAAAAATGCATGGGAATTAAATGTAAACATAAAATACAAATAATAGTAGAATAAGGAATAAGGTTAAGTATTTTATAGCAAATCTTTTGCACATGTCGGTGAGACACGCATTGGAATGATTGGAGTTTTGCTCTACTTATAATCTTGTCATTTGAAAAAATTTAGGTACATTGTCTTTAGGATATGACAGTGTACAATGTGCAAAATACATTGATGTATAAAGTTGAATAATACAACGTGACAATGGGCTGTGAAGAGCATGAAGCAAAAATGTATTATATTATGTAAATATTATTGCAATTATACTGCATTTTATATTTTATTCTGACTTGGAACTTGGTTTATGTGCCATATGCACCTAATGTATATAGTAAGTACATAAATATGCACAATGTAGATACTTACCCGGCAAATAATAAGGGGGAGGAAAATCAACCAGTGTAAAATGCAAATTCTTTTCACATGCTCTGTACATACATACATATCATACGTGAGAATGGCACATGAGAGAGAAGGACAGCTGACAACTGACTGAGAGAAAGTAGACGGAATAATATGTAAGTAAGTATGAAAATGTGAAATGCTGAACATAATCGGGGGGACAAGAAAAAAAACGAAGGAAAAAAAACTTCAGGAAAAAATCTGCATTTATTGTCTTCACTTGTACGTACATCTGTATAATATACATACATTAGTACGATATATAAACTCAAAGCATACAGACAAGAGAGTTTATGATATGATATTATTGCATACACTGGTACTGTTACAGCAGGAGCAGGGCACACGTAAAATGTAAAACTACATATACATAATCGTCATTTCCCTTATACATACATAGTTTTTTATTGTCAACCGGATATAAATAGCAACGGTATTGTGGAGTTATTACAGATATAAATACGTTTTATAAATATATCTTCTACAGGCATGTAGGAATATGTATTGTGTATTTTGGTATTGTCCCATCGGGACTAATATGATTATGGCTCATATGAATGCATTGTATAATATACGTATATTATATATCTTGAGTGAATTCTTACAGTTTCTATGCTGGTTTTAATACTTATATTCGTGTATAATATTCTTCTATCTATTGTGTATATATATGTAGGATGTAGGTAGCCCCTTAAAAAATGAATGCACTCTAGAGTGAGATAAAAATAAAAACTCAAGGATGAAGATAATCTTTAATAACAATAAAAAACTTGGGATATAAATTTTTTTTGAGCTCTTTGTACTTTGTACAATATTATACGTAATATATATCTGTTCAATTACGGGTATTCTTAACTCTCAATACGTTACACACACAGCCACTTTGTACTGCTGTGTGTGCTGCAACTTTTCATGTGTATGACACATCAGTGCACACCCTTCTACTTGTAACGTTGGATATGCAGAAAATTCTGCAACCATGAATATGCACATACGTTTATTTATGTACAAATAGGTACATAAGTATAAGATTACATGAATACTTGGCACTATAAAACAGAAATGATGCTCATCTTTCCCCTCTCTTATGCATATAATATTTTAAATAATCCATATTTTCAAAGGATTCAATATACATAAATATAGATAAACACAAAGCTGCAACAGCAACACTGCAGATATCTACTTGACTATACTTATACTATAAGTAGTGCATAAATATTAGTATCAGTTTCTTTGATCTTTTTTGATCACAGAGGAAGACGACGAGGCAGAGGAGCATACAAGCAGAATTTTAAGACATTTTTCGTTCTTCTTCCCCTATTCCAGTATCATAATATATCATTATTTATGCTCATTTCTCATTTATGCATACATATTACATACATACTACACATACCCTTCAAGAGATTTGATGGAAAGCTGGACAAGGACAGAAACTTGTAAATTCTGCCTTGCAATTGAGAGTGTATTTTTCAAAACTTGATTTAAAATAAAACGCTAAAAACCAAAAAGATTTTCAATACATGGGTTCGTTTTGTAAATTTTATGCAATGATTTTGGGTGATGTGGTAAAAAAATAACTGGGGTACAGATATAAACATGATTTTAAAGGTTTTGTCTATAATAACGTTTTTATTTTTCAACGGCTTTAATTATGGTAACGTTCGGGAGTTAGTGAAAACTTTCTCACCGTATACATATGTACAGCATACAGTAAAAAGTAAATCAAATATGTATTTCCGGGTAATGTACAACATTATCATTTATCCTCTACACACTTAAGGTAAATACATAAATACTAGTGTCAGCAGTCAGGAGTTAATCAATTAATTACAAGCAACTTGACAATAATATTGCGCACGAGCTGCCTTGTATCTCTTGTTTTACGTGTGGAAGTTGAAAGCTAAAACCATAAAATTAATAAACATTATGGGCAAATTACCGTCATGACACGTAGTATTGTGAGCCCTAATTGCCGTTTTAAATATCAAAGGCTCCGCACTCTCTCTGTTTAACCCTGTATAACTGTTCCGCAAAACAGCTACAGCTATTTCAGGTTACAACAGTGTGTATATTACCCACAAATGCCCATGTTTATGTTTACTATGCATCCACGACGGATGTTGCAAATGTTTATCCAGGATTTATTTTATGAATGATCAGCATGTACCCGAATTCAAATAACAGACCAATCTAATTATGTTGTTATTGTCATTAGCTTATTGATGACTTGTACTGCGTTTGATGATTTGATGACGACGCGGGATCTGAATTGACAAATAATGTGTAAAAGTCAAATCAGAACACAATAATATCCTATAAAGTTGTAAGTATTTTAGTACTAATAGAAATTCACAGAGGCTACACTCCAAGTACAATATGTTATATAAAGTATGTAGTAAGTATTTGTATAAGTTCAAGAGACCCGACATGGTACATGGAAACAAAAACAAAAACACACATTATTAAGCATAATATAATAATAATGTCTACAGTCTACAAGTATCGTACATGGCGTTGACAGTTTGTGAGCATAAATCATGAATAAAGGAAATTTTACAATTAGACCTCTAATTTGCACGCTGCCGCAAACTTGACAAGTGCAGGCAGACCAAGAGTTGAAAATTGAAAATTTTTCAAGCACATCTGCTCTCGTCACATATCAGTGTGCCACAATATGTATAAAAGTAAACAGAAATTCATGCAAAGACTCATGCGTGTCGTAGATGTAAATACAATCTACAATCTACACACATGCTATAACATGTACCAGTACTAGTATGGTGACGTGAAATTGACGGTCCATCCGATTTCAGCATCCTTCAAAAACTTCTAGCGTTTAAATCCAGTATAGAAAATATCATACAAAAGCAAAATATAATCTAATCCAATACAATCTAGCATTCAAGTCATCCAGCTCATCCGACTCGAACCCATCCCGCGAACGAGTTTTCCATTATTGATCAACACGATGGAATTTTAGAGATGTCAATATATGTACATTGTACATAGTGGTGGTGAAATACATATTATTGTGCACATAGGAAAGTTGAGAGTCGGTAGGAATTTTTGTATCACAGTAATTTACTTATACACATACAAGATACACAATACACATGGTATGGCATGAACAGTGCGCAAACTATAAACCCCAGAGAGGCCGTTAATCCTCAATATTTTCTAGTTTATTTAAACACTTGTTAAATTTTAAACTCCGCTTAAATGCTTGCCTTTTACAAATGTATGTATACTCAACTCATCCAAACTCTCTGGAAAACACACAAGACGTTTTGCAGGATAAAGGAGGAATTATGTAAATTGCTCAAAGAAACAAAGCAGATTATTACTGTGAAAGAAAACCTTGTAAACTTATATATTATACTATACATAGATTACAGTGTACAGACTATGTACGGACTACGGACTTACTAGGCAGATGAAGGTTACGGTGCAAGTATGTATACAAGTACAAGAATTTTTCATAGAGTACTAAATACACAAACACTACATGATGCGAAATGTGCATAGTAAAAAATATTCTAATACGATTTGTACACTCTCATAAAAACGATCACCACCAAGACCAACGAGACAAGCATAATGTGATCATGATTGCTCTCTCTCTCTCTCTCTTTCTCTCCCTTTCTTACACATACACAAGTCTGTGTATTCCAGCCGTCCTATGCTATATACACATCATTCATGAAAGCGTTTATGGCCGTAAACTGGGCTCTTTGGACGAGAAAAAGTTGGCCATAAATGCATTCCGGTCTGAACGTCTAGATCTAGAGCAATTCTCTCTCCATTCTTCCACTAATACATACTTTAGTCCTAGTCCTCGTCGTCGTCGTCCCAGTCGTCGTCATCTTATACACATTCAACATAACATAATACACATAAACATGAACACATTCACACACAATCATATCGTATTCAAATATGGATGGATGCATGAGATGCATAGTAAACACCCTTTCGTCACGAAGAAGAAAGCACGTTTGCTCGTTTTCCTTTTCTTCTCTCTTCTTCGCCTCTCTCTTCGTCCTCTGGCTCTTTCGGTGTATTATTTCGTCTTTGAATACAAAAAGTCATTCAGTTCTCTCTCTCTCTCTCTCTCTCTCTGGTTGTATAGTCAAGTGAAGTATATTTGTGTATGTATATTATTGTGGGTGAAGTCGGCGCACAAAACTTTGTACCCATGATTTGTATAAATACACAAATATAGGTACACGTACTAATATACCGCGCACTCCATATTCACACCCCTGAGGCTTTAACTTGAATAAAACGGACGGACACGCGAGACGAGAGGAGCATATTGAATGTGGAAGAAGCTAAAGTGTACAAAACACATTGCAGGGCACAAAGACACCACATAATAGATATACATTATACATATGTATACAGACGCAGTTTATCTTGATTCTCAGTTTTAGAGCTCATAATAGACCACCATTAATATTTACAGGAGGAGATAGTCCAACTGCATACATATGTATGCATATTATTGTATATTGTACAACTTCAACTCCAACTCCAAAGCAAACCAAATCAACAAACCACACACTTCATAAATGCTTCAACCAGACAAAGCCAGATAAAAGACGAATACAATAAAGGGATATGCAACAGTTTTTCTTTCAAACAGTTGGAGCAACAATCGAATTAGGTGGTTAAAGCCCCAAAGCTTTATACAGTGATTCAAGTCGATAGTAATTAAAGTTTAGATGTTTTAATTACAAACAAATTTTTGCATTACTATATAGACATCAATTTTAACATTTTCGTCAACACATATGCAAAGTACAGGGAATGATTTAGCTTTGCTTTATGCCTATGCATGCAAACGAACGTATGTATTTCTGTGTATCTACTTAAACCAAGTCTGTTGATCTTTCCTTGAAACTGTAGTTTGGTGCACGTAAAATGTGAAATGCTGCTTGTTTACTTGCTTACTCGATATACTCATGTAAAAAAATATTTGCACAACATATTTATCAACATAAACATCATACACATGGACATGTCCATTACACATTACTTCAAACAAATCAAGAAAGAAACTTTGACAGAAGCCTGACTGTGAGTTGGTCAGAGCCAGACACTCAAAACTTGTATGAACAACATTACATAATATAGATGTATAACAAAAAATCTGAAATTTAATTTTGCTGATACATAATACTGCATAAATACATGTACATAAAAATTGCGTTGTCATGACTACGCGTTATAAATGTACTTAGCCTTGTCTTTTTCGTCGTAGCAATTTTTACCGTGTAGATAAATATGGGTAACCCGATATGTTTGTTTGTGGTTGAGCTCGTCAAAAAGCAACCAAAACAAAGTTTTTATAAAATAAACAATAATACATATTGCCTAGCATTTATAATTCTTCCACCATTTTCCTTTGCCTTCCCTTCATATTTATATAACAGGCATTTTATGTTTGTCCTGGTTTCCTCACAAAGCTTCGCTAAAAAATTATCAAATTTTCATGAAATTGTCATTTCATTTATGTTTGTTTTATTTCAATCGTCGTTTGTAAATATATTGGGCTTTATGTATGATTGAAATGTAACGTAAATGTACAAAAAGTCTTCTAATAAAGGTGTCGTTGCATTCCACTCCTAATTTAAGTTATGGACTGTTTTTTTACGCTACATACATTAGGGAGAGCTCAGACGACTTTTAATTCTAAAAAGACATGCATGCACTATTTTTGCATACTAAATGTCGTTTATATACATACATACACTAATATTAATATGCGTAATGTGTAGGGTACTGGGTACGAACAAACATCTTCACCACGAGGACTGTACAATGCACCACACGCCATTATCAAATCCTTTCCCAACGTTTCATGACAAAAAATATTTGTGTGTAGATACTGAGAGAGAAACATCCGTCCACGAGTATATGTATATAGGTACATAGTAGGTGCGAGTACGAGTCATATGGTACAGTAACGCGATGCAGCTTACTTTCTATTTAAATAAACAGTACACACGCACAGAGCTTGATTCATGATTGTATGGTGTATGGTGCGGCGTTCAGTTTTCAGTATGGATAACTATTGTAGAACGTTACATGTTGAGTGTTCACTAGAATAGTACTTTAGATTAAACAACCGAATAATTAGCTCGTTTTAAGGTGTTCATGTCCTGTTTGCGTAGACCTATAAACCTACACAGAACAGAGCCCAATATCACTCCTACTACTTGCTTACATATATACACTTTCTCTATTTATGAGTACGAGGGACTGGGGAAATGCCCGGAAAACCGTGCAGGGCATTATACATACTTATATTGAAGTAGTAGTTGAAGTGTACGATTGATACATGCATATGTTTATAGTTTATGCTTAGTTATATTAACATCTATCGTACGAGGTACATACATAATACATAATACAATATGCAATATGCGGACTTTCCTCTTGCCTCTGGTTCTGCAGCAGTTCGTTGACATGTAAAAATATGTATCAAAGTCATATGCACATGTATTGTAAAAATCCTACCGTGGACTGAATGTACAATGTACATGTAAATGTAAATTTTCTGTAAAAGTGATAGACTGAATAAGGTACAGTGTAATGAGCTGCGTCAAAATTTAAATCAAAAAAGGCAAAATAACCACTATCGTGCACAATTAATTTTATTTCCACTTTCTGTGCTTTCACCAACGTCTCACTCAATACTAATTATTAGAATGCCACTAAGCATGGGTAACATTTGTAAAAATACGTTGTAAAAACCACAGTTAGTTTGTATACGAAAGAGGAGAAAATTATTTTTTACTTCATAAAATGTACGTTTTTAATAACATTTTTTATTTTTCAAAAACTGAACCAATTTATAAAGAAATTCCAAACTACGTTATGGATATAGATCAATAGCCTTTTTTCCATAAAACTAGTCAACTTCATTTCATCATTCAACCATTGGTCAACAATAAATATAGATACATTAACTGCATATATTACATAGATAAGTAGATACATTACGTACAATTAGTGAGTTGCTACACACTGCAAAATCATCATTGGCTTGCCTTTGCAGTATATGTAGCAATAGCAGTTTCAACTGATTGGCTTGAGGTCTAAATTCTAAATGAATGAATATCCAAAGTTTGTCGACTTTGGGTTTAGTTGGTAACTACAAACCGCAGATGTATCACACGTTTGTACACATACATGCAAATATAAGTTGTGTGCATATATGCATGTGTATGCACAATGTACATACTCGTAGCAAGAGGAGACGTAAATGGAGGATAAAGTTTTAGGTCTCCACTCGTTCTTGAAGTTTTTGATGCGGCTCCAAAACTGCTTCACTTTGATTTTGGCTTACAGTTTGCGTTTGAGCTTGGACTTTAGATGCTAAATGATGATGATAATGATGAGCTCGCCCGTGAATGAGCGATTCACGACTTGCAATGTATAGCTAATTTCACTATTTACACAATGACTTTATTAAATAGAGAGAGAGAGAGCAGAAACGGAGAAACGGCTAGAGAGAAAGATATAGAGAAAAAGAGTGAAATGGAAGAATAGAAGACTTAGGCAGGATGATGATGATGATGATCATGATGAGGATTCAGAGGGGTGGGAGGAGATTCGGAGGCCAGAGAGAAAGATAGAGCAAGTTTTTAGGCTACACTATACTGTATAATATGTACTCTCATAGAGAATAGAGCAGAGTGCTTTGTATGCATGCAAATTAACGAATTCATCATCAAGTCAAGTCAAAGAAAATGGGGCTTGCAAATAGAGAGAAACTTGAAAGCTGATAGAAAAACAGAGGGAGAAAAAGACTTGGCTCACTTTGATTTGCCTCGCTTTGGTTTAGCCTGGTGTGGCTTGGCTTGGCACGGCGTAAAGCATCGATATTGTTGATGGTGATAGTGTATAGACTGTACAGTAAGACTTGAGACTCAAAGTCTACTTCTTCTTTACGCTTTGCCTTTCCACCTCCTGGAAAAAAGGGGAAAGATCGAAAGGCTCAATTTTCTAGATCCCCAATCCTAAACGATGAACGAAGGATGACATGCGAGAGAGCGAACGAGAGAGTAAACTAGAGAGAGAAAGCTAGGGAGGGAGAGATAGAGAGAGAGAGAGATAGACAACATGCAGATACTTTGATTCATTCAGTCGCTCTGCTCTTTACTTGCCTCTACATGTTTTCAATCTTATTTCTCCCATTTATTTCCTTGATGCACACACACATAGCACAGCCAGATTCATCCGCAGACCGAGTTCCAATTTCAAGTTAACTTCTATTCCCCATACCCATTTTCTGTTTTTGGTTTGCTTTCTCGTCCTTTTGCTACATGCTTCTTCTGTACATATTATACTTGACTTTCACTTCCCTCTCTAGTCCCCTCCCACTCATTTAGACGGCATGTTTTATTTACATAAACAAAGCTACATCTATTTATGTATGTATAAATAAAATACTGTTTACTGTACAGTCAACAGTAAACAGTGAATGGGAACGGCCCGCGTCTTAATCCAGGAGATTTTGTCCAATGCAGCCCATGCAAACACACTTTTATAATTCACAAAACGCTTCATTGCATTATGTTAAAATTAAAGCTGTGCTACTGATATACGTATGTAGGCATAATAAAGGCTTAATTTCATTACACACGTCTCATCTGCATGATCTTCAAAGAAGACCGTTTTTTAAACATTTATTTATTACCCAACTTTATCCAATTACTGTAATTTATTTCCATATTCCATATACATACACAGTGCATAATATAATATGTATAATGTATATTATCATACTTGGATATTTTATTGGAGAATTAAAATAGCCAGAAGCAAGTTTTCAACTACTAATAATAAATATAAAACACAACAAGCCCAAAGATAGCTAAATCAAAGTGCGCCTGGAACCTCTTTTATGTATGTATATCGCCGCTGTTGTATAACGCACGAGGCTTGTGAATGAAAATTTTGCAAAAGCCATGGGAAGCAGTTGTGTAATTACCAATTTCCTGGAGATACGATCAATCAACGTGAGTGTACCTGGATGAACCTGTGCCTAGGCATAAAAACATGCAAAATTGTGAGCATAAGTAGCACTTGGTACATATGTACATTTGATGAAGATTCAAGGAAATACTGTGCAACAGTGAAAGCTGTGGGAAAAACGGGTAGAAGTGAATGAATCTGTGTACGTGTATATAGTATATACATACATAAAGCTGTTTATAAAGAATAATTATCTCAAATTATACCTGTTACAAAGGTACAAACATTTCACTTTTGGGTATTTGAAACTACATGCATACATAGGTTTTCACAGACAGACAGACAGAAGTTAAATTTTCTAATTAAGATGTGACCTTAGTTTCAGCATCCACGTTTATAATATCCTGGAATATACTCTCCGATTTCATTAAAATTAAGGCTTAAATTTTACTTCCTTTATGCTAATACATGGCAAAAGTAAAATTTGAGCCAACAAGTAACAAAAAAAAGGATAATTTTCACCCGCTTTGTTAACTGTAGTCAAGTGTAGGAAAAGTTTACCTCCCTTGAACTCGTTTGATCTACACAAGGGTCTCCCACGTCTGATAATATTTCCATAAATGATTTTTTGGGTTTAAATACAAATTTTTATTCAAACTTTACATTTTACATTTAGTCGAGAATCATACCACAATATAAATTGGTATCCGGGAACCTACGTCGAAATTATCGTCTTCCCACACAAATTATCTACCATTAACTTTATGAACGTACAAAAATTACATTTTTCTTCTTTCGTTTTTTAGCCAAAAATACCGGAATATCTTTTAGCTATTGCCTAGTGCAACCAAAAGCTCCGTCCAAAATCCGACCCTACCATAATGCTCATCTTAACCGTCCTTGGCAACATTTGGAATTTAAAGACTACTTTATACCTTTTAAATATTGTAGATATACATTATGCATACATTTTATAGTCGTAGTCAAGGTGAAGTGTCTATCTTTTCCATCTGTATTTACAATTTTCAGTTCCATGTAAGTGTGTGTGTGTGTGTATGATAACACACGCGTAATCTCATCTCGTCATCTCAATTGATTATGAAAATCATAATTTGATCAGCATGTGAACATTTTAATCATCGTTGTCGTGTATATACATACATACATACATACATGCATACGTAAAATCATCATCTTCCTCATCAGCATCATTATTATTATCATTATTACAACTGCTGCCTTTGCCATTACCATTACTTCCTCCCTGTGTGTATCCAACTAGTGTAGTGTGTATCCCACTTTCATTTCACGCCACATCAAACGGTTTGATAAAGACAAAGTGGGAGAGAACGTCCATGTGTTCGATTCAAACAAAGTCAGTCAAGTAGTATCCGTATATATATGTATGTATAATGTATAACCATAACATATTTTATGTGTGTACTATGTATATGAAGTAAAACGAGACTATCTAAAATCTACAATCCACAACTTGTACTACTTCCATCCTGGAGATACCTTTGGCACGCAGTATGCATGCACCTATCGCATTCCCATCACCATCAAGTATACATATCTAGTTGAGCTTTAAGACTATTTTCTGTTTTGTACAATATATAGTCACACGATATGATCGTGGTAGACAGGAGCAGATGAGGGAGATAGGCAGAGATGAAAATGAAATGCTCGGAATATTAAGAGGAATCTCTATTGAATTACTCGAGATAATAGTCAAAGCGAAATCAGCAAGTATTATTAAAATCACAGTCAGTTGTCGTCATCAGAAAAAGCATCATCATCATCATCAGCGGAGCAGCAGCACTTTATGTATTTATACCTATGTATGTACGTATGTATGTATGTATGCACAGTATACAGTATACAAAACACGCCTCCTATAACAAGCCTTCATATTTGAATAAGAACATAAAACAAAAACACATAGGCAAAGACGCCAACCGCACATTATAAAGTGTAAAGTACATATTTATCCACAGTATTTATTTATTTATTTATACATGTATACATATAGATACATGCTTTGTACTTCATTCCTTTCTCCACCACGTACAGATTCACAAACTCCATGTTCACGAGCTCAGTTCCATGAATTTATCGCTCCACATCGATATTACATTGTCATTTAACATATCACAACATAGCGCACGCATGCAATGTATACAGGGTGCCTATCATTGATGTGAGTAAATATAAAAACTTCATATTTACTAAACAACTTTACCTACAAGCATCTAGTAAACATGGTCAGATTAGTAAAGGAAATTTTTTTACGCATATTAATTCGGAGCAGCGCTGATTTTAGGAGGCGCTAACTTTCAAAAACCAAAAATTCCAAAATAACGTATTTATTTTGACGCTAAATTGTATTGCAAAAAAACTTTTTCAAGGATACTTGGTTTTAGGTTTTTTAAAATTCATCGCCATCTTTGAATGGCGCAATTTTGAAAAAAGTCCATTTTCTCATAAGGTTATGCTAATTTTGAAATTCCTGCCATAATCAGCGCAGCGCTACTTCTCTTTCATACGGGTAAAAGATTTTCACCCTTTAATAGGTTGTCCATGGGTACAAAATACTTTTGGGTTAGGTTGTTTAGTAAATATGAATTTTTCATGTACCAGATATCAATGATAGTCATCCTGTACGCAGTGAACTATTTTATAGGTACATAAGCTAGCGGAACAGAAACTAACCGCAGAGTACATGTATATGTAGTCATAACTAGCGGTTATTGGTATGTATACGGTACGTTCATGAGAACGAGAATCAAGAAAAAAATCGGCGCATCGAAATCCACTATCTGGAATGAACATCGCCAGGGAATGAAGTGCATGTGGACAAAAAAAAATCAGCCTAAACTCCCACTATAAATTTTGTACACTTTTCGTCGATACACAATGCACATCATTTACACTACTATGTACTTGTATAGTACTTGTCCAAGGAAACAGCTGCATATTAGGAAGCCAAACTTGTGCCATTGTACACAGTAGAATAGAGTGCAATACAATACAATATAAAACAATATCATACAATTCTGTACAATAGACAGTGACAGCACAAAGCAAGGTCTAATATAATAATATCTACTTATAATACATACATTAGGCGATGATAAGAGATATTTTTCGTCTCGCCAAAACAATAACATGACATTCTGTTCCAACCAGCCAAAGACATATTATTACAATATCCAACTATCCTCCTCTCCAACTTTCGTAATATGTATGAATAAGTTGCTTATTTTCCAAGTAAAATGGGTAATACATACATGCATGCATACATACATACCTACACTGTATGATATCTTGTATCTAGACTCTAGAGAACAGGAGAAGCTCTTAGCCAGTATCTAATTTTCTTGGGATATGCAATGCACTTGATTTTTTCCTCGTAGAGAAAGAACAAGTTCTGAGGGAAAATACAGTGACAAACTTGTTCCTCTTGTGTGTGTGTTTGTAATACCACCAGCACTATTTGTACTTTGTACCTACTCTTATAAATTTCTACATGTACATATTTGTACATAAACGAGAAAAGAAGAAGAAAGTGAGAGAGAGAGAGAGAGAGAGAGAGAGAGAGAGAGAGAGAGAGAGAAAGAAAGTGTCTGACATTG